>CAUYON010040327.1:0-59787 GCA_963573935.1 Arctocebus calabarensis | reverse complement strand
TAGGGGTGTATATATTGGATACTTTTTCTTCCATTCTAGAGATACTTTGCTAAGGAGAACATGTTCCAGCTCCATCCATGGTGAGATCTACAATACCATTATTCTCTACCATATAAGAGCAGGTGAGTATAAAAATCAGGGGTTAGCCAACTGTGGCTTACAGGCCAGGAGCTGCTGAGCTAAAAATGGTATTTACATTTTTAGTGGTTGGAAAAAAGTCAAAAAAGAATAATAATATTTTGTGACATGTAAAAATTATAAGATATTCAAATTTCAGGGTCCATAAATAAAGTTTTATTGGGATACAATTATACTTGTTTGTTTATACGTGATGTCACTCGACAAGCATATAGTTAAGTAATTGCAGCAGAAAACAAATGTGGTGTTCTCACTGCTGCTCAGCTTACCATAAATTTCAGTGGCACAGTCATAACTTAATAGCATTTCAAGTGACATTCATACTGTGATATTTTATTTTTATTCTTATTAACAGTTGCCTACTCTTCATGTTGAAAAAAGAAAATAATAGCAAACTTCAGATATTTCATTTTAAGGCAGAGCAGAGTGTGGATTACTCTGTTATAAAATTAAATGGCAAAACATTGTGTTTATCATGTAGTAACACTATAGCTATTCTTTTTTTTTTTTTATTAAACCATAGCTGTGTACATTAATGCAATCATGGGGTACAATGTGCTGATTTTATATACCATCTGAAATATTTTCATCAAACTGGTTAACATAACCTTCACCACATTTTCTTATTGTTTTAAGACATTTATATTCTACACTTAGTAAATTTGACATGTATCCTTGTAAACTGCACCATAGGTGTGGTCCCAACAATTACCCTCTCTCCACTCATCTTCCTCCCTCCCCTCCCTTCCCTTGCCCCTTTCCCCATATTCTTATGCTATAATTGGGTTATAGCCTTCATATGAAAGCTATAGATTAGTTTCATAGTAGGACTGAGTACATTGGATACTTTTCCTTCCATTCTTGAGATACTTTGTTGAGAAGAATATAGTTCAGCTCCATCCATGTAAACACGAAAGAGGTAAAATCTCCATCATTTTTTAAGTCTGCATAATATTTCATGCTGTACACATACTACAATTTATTAATCCCTTAATGGGTTGATGGGCACATGGGCTTCTTCCATGGCTTAGCAATTGTGAATTGGGCTGCAGAAAACATTCTGGTGCAAATATCTTTGTCATAAAGTGATTTTTAGTCTTCTGGATATATACCTAGTAGAGGAATTGAAGGATCCAATGGCAGGTCTATTTTTAGATCCCTAAGTGATCTCCAAACTTCTTTCCAAAAGGAACGTATTAGTTTGCATTCCCACCAGCAGTGCAGAAGTGTTCCCTTTTCTCCATCCATGCCAACATCTAGGGTTTTGGGGTTTGGGGATGTGGGCTAATCTTACTGGGGTTAGATGATATCTCAAACTGGTTTTGATTTGCATTTCTCTGATGATTAAGGGCGATGAACATTTTTTCATGTGTCTGTAGGCCATGCACCTGTCTTCTTCAGAGAAGTTTCTCTTCAAGTCCCTTGCCTACCCTGAGATGGGATCAAACTTGTTCTTTTCTTGCTAATAAGTTTGAGTTCTCTGTGGATTCTGGTTATTAAATCTTTCTCTCAGGTTATTAAACCTGCAAATATCCTCTCCCATTCTAAGGGTTGTTTGCTTGCTTTACTTATTGTGTTTTTGGCTATGCAGAAGCTTTTTAGTTTGATCAGGTCCCAGTTATGTATTTTTTGGTGTTGCTTCAATTGCCTACAGGGTCTTGTTAAGTGTTTTTCCTGCACTTTCTTCTAGTATTTTTATAGTTTCATGTCTTACATTTAAATCTTTAATCCAGTTAAAGTCTATCTTAGTTAATGGTGAAAGATGTGGGTCCAGTTTCAGTCTTCTACAGGTCGCCAGCCAGTTCACCCAGCACCATTTGTTAAATAGGGAGTCTTTTTTCCACTGAATGTTTTTAATTGGCTTATCAAAGATCAAGTAACAGTAAGTAGCTGGGTTCATCTCTTGTTTCTCTATACTGTTCTATACATCTACCTGTTTGTTTTTGTGCCAGTACCATGCTGTTTTGATCACTATTGACTTATAGTATAGTCTGATGTCTGGTAGTGTAATTCCTCCTGCTTTGTTTTTGAGTAATGTTTTGGCTATTTGAGTTTTTTTATGATTCCATATAAAGTGATGTATTATTTCTTTGAGATCTTTAAAGTATGACAGTGGAGCTTTAATAGGGATTGCATTAAAATAGTATATTACTTTGGGTAATATGAACATTTTTAACAATGGTGATTCTTCCCAGACATGAGTGTGGTATGTTTTTCCATTTGTTAACATCTTCAGCTATCTCTTTTCTTAGAGTTTCATAATTCTCTTTATAGAGATCTTTCACATCCTTTGTTAGGTAAACTCCCAAATATTTCATCTTCTTTGGCACTACTGTAAAAGGAATGAAGTCCTTCACTGTTTTTTTGCTTGACTACTGTTGTTATGCATAAAGGCTACAGATTTATGAGTGTTGATTTCATATCCTAAGATGCTGATGTATTCCTTGATCACTTCTAAGAGTTTTGTAGTAGAATCCCTGGTATTTTCCAGATATACAATCATATCTGCAAAGAGTGAAAGTTAGATCTCATTTGACCCTATATAAATACCATTGATCACCTTTTCTTGACTAATTGCAATGGCTAAGACTTCCATTACAATGTTAAAAAGCAGTGGAGACAATGGGCAACCTTGCCTGGTTCCCAATCTGAGTGGAAATGATTACTCCATTCAATATGATATTGGCTGTGGGTTTGCTGTAGATGGCCTCCATCAGTTTATGAAATGTCCCTTCTATACCTATTTTCTTAAGTGTTCTGATCATGAAAGGATGATGGATATTATCAAAAGTGTTTTGTGCATCAATTGAGAGAATCATATGGTCTTTGTTTTTTATTTTGTTTATGTGATGAATTGTTTATAGATTTATATGTATTGAACCAGCCTTGAGCCCCTGGGATAAAAACCACTTGGTCATGGTGTATATTTTGTTTGATGTGTTGCTGGATTCTGTTTGTTAGGATCTTGTTGAATATTTTTGCATCAGTATTCTTTAGTGATATTGATCTATAATTTTCTTTTCTTGTTGGGTCTTTCCCTCGTTTGGGGATCAAAGTGATGTTTTCTTCATAGAATGTGCTGGGTAGTATGCCTCCTTTTTCTATATTTTGGAAAAGGTTGAGGAATATAGGTGCTAGTTCCTCTTTAAAGGTTTAATGAATTCTGATGTGAAGCCTTCTGGTGCCGGGCTTTTCTTTTTAGGGTGATTTTGTATAGTTGAAGCTATTTCAGAACTTGATATAGGCCTGTTCAACATTTCCACTTCATTCTGGCTACGTCTAGGAAGGTGGCATGCTTCCAAGCATTGGACTATTTCCTTCAATTTTTCACATTTCTGAGAACAGAGTTTCTTATAATATTCATGAAAGATTTTTTGAATTTCTGAGAAGTCTGTTGTTATTTTTTCTTTGCAATTTCTGACTGATGAAATTAGAGATTTTATTCTTTTTTTCCTGGTTAGGTTAGCCAAATATTTATCTATTTTATTGACCTTTTCAAAGAACCAACTTTTTGATTTATTGATCTGTTGTATAATCCTTTTGTTTTCAATTTCATTTAATTCTGCTCTAATTTTTGTTATTTCTTTTCTTCTACTGGGTTTAAGATTGGAATGTTCTTCCTTTTCCAGTTGCTTGAGCTGTCCCATTAAGTCGATAACTTGCTCTCTATTATCTTGAGGAAGGCTTGCAATGCTTTAAATTCACCTCTTAGGACTGCCTTTGTGGTATCACAGAGGTTCTGGTAATTCATGTCTTCATTAAGATTTTGTTCCAAAAATTTGGTAATCTCCTTGTTAATCTCATCTATAACCCAGCTATCCATTCAGTATAAGGTTATTTAGTTTCCAAGTTTTCGTATAAGTATGCAGATTCCTGTTGTTACTGAGTCCAACTTTTATTCCATGATGGTCTACGAAGATGCAAGGGATAATTTCTATTCTTTTAAATTTGCTGAGGTTAGAACTGTGATCTAAAATGTGACCAATTTTGGAGGATGTTCCACGGGCTGATGAGAAGAATGCATATTGAATCTTTTAGGATGAAATGTTCTATAGATGCCTGTTAAATCCAATTGTTAAATGGCTAAGTTTAAATCTAAATTTTCTTTGTTGAGTTTCTTATAAGAGGATCTATCCAACACTGCCAGAGGATTATTAAAATCTCTGACTATTATGATGCTATTAGTTGCTCATGTATGTTAGAGTCTCTCTTATAAATTGAGGGGCATTCTGGTTGGGTGCATAAATATTGATAATTGAAATCTCATCATGTTGAGTTTTGCCCTTAACAAATATGAAGTGACCATTCTTATCTTTCCTTACTTTTGTTGGTTTAAAAGCCTGAAATATAGATGGCCATCCCTTCACCCTGAATCTATATTTATCTTTTAAGGTAAGATGAGATTCTTGCATGCAACAGATATCTGGCCTGAGTTTTTGTATCCAGTCAGCCAACCTGTGCCTCTTTAGAGGACAATTTAAGCCATTCACATTAATTGTAAATATTGATAAATCTCGTGGAATTTTGGGTGTCACGTTTTTCCAAAGTCCAGTGGACATTTTTAATCCTTTCTCCACTGTGGATGTTGGAATTTGATCTGAGTTTCTGAGCTAGTTTACTTTTGTGGTAGAGGATTGAGCTGGTCACTACAGAAGATAGGTCTGAGACTATCCTGGAGAGCTGGTTTAGTTATGGCCAATTTCTACAATATGTGAATGTCATTAAAGTATTTAATTTCTCCATCATAAATGAAACTCAGTTTAGCAGGATACAAGATCCTGGGTTGTAAGTTATTTTGTTTTAGAAGATGAAAAGTCAATGACCATCCTCTTCTAGCTTGAAAGATTTCAGCAGAGAAATCTGCATTCATTCTAATATTCTTCACCTTGTAGGTTATGGTTTTCTTACATCTAGCTGTTTGCAGAATTTTCTCCTTCATATATAACTTTAATTATAATGTGACTGGGAGATGCCTTATTTGGGTTGAGTCATTCTGGGGTTCTGAAACTGTCTGCTATCTGAATTTCAGACTCTCTTGGCATGTCTGGGAAGTTCTACATTCTACTTGATTATCTCATGGAGTAGCGCATCTGTGCCTTATGAAGCAACCTCGTTGCCTTCAGGAATTCCTATAAGGCAAATATTAGTTTTCTTCAAATTTCTGGAGCTCTCTAAGAGAATGATCTATTTTTGCTCTCCACTTGTCTTCCTCTTTGAGTGGGAGTGTTCAAAAGCTTTGTCTTCAATGTCAGAACGCCTTTCTTTTGCATTCTCCATTCTGTTACTGAAGAATTCTATTGTATTTCTCAGATCTTTGAGGGCTGCATGTTCTTGTCTCAATGTGTCAAAATCTTCTGTGATTTTGTCTTTGAATTTATTGAATTCTTGAGACAACTTTTGAAATGCTCCTTGAATTTCTAATTATAACTTTACCTTCATTCTGTTCTTATTTGCAATCCAAATTCTGAATTTGATTTCTGACATCTCAGCCATTTGTTTATGAATGGGATATTCTGGTGTGTCCACCATGTCCTTCCTTGGAGAGTTGATCTACTCTGATTATTCATGTTGCTGGAGTTTTTCTGCTGATTCCGCCTGCTGATTATTTTATACCATTTGGCTAGATGAGCAGATAAGGTGAAGTTTGCTTAGGGGCTCCTGGACTAGGGATTAACCAGCCCTTTGCCCAAGAGCTGGGACTGGTGTCTGTACCTTTTCCCCGAGAGCTTTACAAAGGACTCGTACAGTGCTATAGCCCGAGACACTTGGGACCTGCTTGGTGCGGTGGTGCTAAGTGGTTCTGTCTTGTTTTCAGCTAGTTTCTGTCCAATCCTAGTGAATTAGTAACTCTGGGTTGAAGTATCAGCTGTGGAGAAATATCAGCCACTAAGTCACTCCACTTCCCATGGGCAATAACTGGAAAAGGAAAATCAAACCTTCCCACAACCACACATGCAGGGTACCACTTTTTATAGGCCTTGGGTGATTGGCCCAGGTCAAGAGTTCCAAATCAATTGTTCTAGTCAGCACCCAGTCTCAAGTGGGAGAGTTCAAAAGGTCTCCAGCAACTAGATAGCAGGGGTCTGCTGGCAGCTATAGTATGATTCCCTCCAGTGCTCCATGGAGTCAGAAGGACCCACCAAGCAAATTAATTGGTCTGGGAAGGTTGATGCCTCCTTCTCTACCTTTCACCTCTGTCTTGGCTCAGCTCCAAACCATCAGCTTATTTGCTAAACTTCTGTCCTTTAACTCTCCTTTTTGGACAGAGCCTCTGTGGAAAGCTGGCTCCTGTGAGCCATCTTGCCTCCACCCCCCCACTATAGCTTTTCTAAAAGAATAAATACTAATAAACTAAGAAGTCATCACAATAGTATTAATTTTTTTAAAAAGCAAGAGTTTAAAAAATCAGAAACTATAAAATATCTGTCTCATCAGAGCAGAATTTCTTCACAAAAAGATTAAAAGTCAAAATGAAGCTACAACCAAAGTGTCTGAGCCACTCATTTTTTAGCCAAACAAGGAAAGCCATGTACCAATGGAGAGTTAATTAAGTCAGGTATGATTGC
Organism: Arctocebus calabarensis; assembly: GCA_963573935.1. Classification (NCBI taxonomy): domain Eukaryota; kingdom Metazoa; phylum Chordata; class Mammalia; order Primates; family Lorisidae; genus Arctocebus; species Arctocebus calabarensis. Next base: position 53,083 of record CAUYON010040327.1, on the reverse strand, counting down.
AGCAGCCAAAGAAATAATCTAGAGATAATCAATTTGTTAAAGAAAATTAGCCTTTCAGTAAAAATAATTGCTTGAAAACTTGAGAACACTGGGGGAAACATCGATAGTCACTTATAAAAATAAAAAGACAACTTTTTCTTAATGATATTCTTGGCTTTTGTCAAGTTGATGGATGGATATTACTGATACTACTTAGTCATACTTGTTTATCTGAAACGCCAATGCCAAGTATGCAAAAATTCAAAAACTGGTCTCTAAGAATAGTCTATGTGTAACAAATACACACAGAAATATTTTCAGAGGAGTTGATAAGAGACTAATTCATTACAACCTGAAATGGAATCTGCTAAGATATTTTACAACTGTTAGTGTTAAAAATACATGTGAAGAAAAAAAAAGGCTTGGAAGTTCATAAACTTATAAAACGTTGGCTGTTAATGTTTATTTATTCATTGTATTATGTATCAGTAAGCATTTGTGTAAAACATTCATGTGTTATTGAACCAGTAGTATTAAAGGTATATTTTACTTACTCTCAAAGAATTAAACATCATCACTTCCATGACTTTTTGTCAGAAGTATAACTAAATATCTTGACTTGATTTATCACATATCAATGCCTTAGTGGACAGGTAGTTTTAGTGCAACTTTTTTTAGCTCAGGGCTGAGACTGAACATTTTTGAATGCAAAGGACGATTTTTAAACACTCTTCTTGAATACTGCAGGTTTTTGGATATTAGTTTTGCTACACACTTCACAATGTTTCTAAATGAATCCTACTTAAAAATACCAGACAAAAACAGTACATATATGGAAAATGGATACTGTGGTAGTCATTCTGTTGTTTTAATCACAAGTAATGTCAAGCTGCTTTATACATTCTGAATGCTATCAAAAGTTCAAATAAAAAGTGAGATCTCAATTCTCCCACAGACCTGTAATAGATTTATTTTCTAAACTCAAACTATAGTTCATGTAGTTTTTGTCAGACCTCAGTACAAACACAAAGGAAATTTTCACATTCAAAATATGTTTTATCTTTAAAATTAATCTTCCATCTAACCTGCAACTAGAATTGATTAACTGGTAGTGCAATGACATGCAAACAGTATAATATACTCCAGAGAATAATATAATTGAATTCTACAAATGCCTTCTAAGCAATGAATATGCTCAATTAAAACCACATGCTTATAAATTATCATCAGGATTAGGCATGAGGTATCTATGTGAAAAGACATGTTCAAAGATAAAATAGGTTACTTCTCATTACAAATCACTACTAACAGATGAACATTTGCAACTGATGTTGGTGACAGGGAATACCAACTTTGAACTCTAATTAAGTGAAATGTTATGCCCTTCGAATAATTCCATTCTTCTCATTAGCAAGACTTCTAATACACCCAAAATTCCAATTTTAAAAATTACCAAAGAAATGTAATTCCATATAAAATATTTACTATCCTGACCATTATAAAAAGGGTTTGGCAAGTCTTGCTAAGATAAGCAATTAATATAAATTTAAACCACAATTTTGAAATTCTAAGAAAGGGCAATTTATTCAGGCTTTAAATTTTGATTAAGACTATGTCATATGTTAATCTATAAATGTATTTCAAATTTTAGGCTGAAATCACCTAAAAGAGCTGGCCATCCTCATTGGTTGGGTGGTACATTAATGAAACCAAGAAGATAAGTTCAAACAAATCCTTACTCTTCATGAATGTTTTATAAAGGAACATTATTTATAATTTAAAGGCTCTATTTCAAAAGCTTTTATTTATCAAACTGAGAAAAATTACTCAAAGAATATCTGCAATTTATGGTACAACAACATACCATCCTTTGCTTAAATCTTCCAAATAAGTAAGTACTTTACTTCTTGTTTCTTTTAATTCATGCCTGTTGTCCTGAGGACTGTACTTCTGTTTGGAGTAGGTTACGAATATACTGCACATTAAAATGCACACACACACATGCCTATATGTACACTCAAAGACTTTTATACAGTTTCAGGAAGCTCTCAGACCTCTAAAACCCATTCATGGTTAAAAACCCTCGCTTCAGAAGCACTAGTGGTAAAATGGCACAATCTTCAATATTATATTCAAAGTTCTTTTATTTTTTCCTTCTTTTACATTCTTCTTTTCCCTTTATCGTTGCCCCCTCTATTTCTTTTATTGTTTCCCCTCTTACATTTTGCTTCTTTGTCTTTCCATACTTAGGCACAATGTTCACCATTTCCCTACAGGTGAATCGGCCCACCTGCTCAATCCTTATGTCCTTGTGTCAATAAGGAAAATGAATCAATCAACCGCAGTGTTTAACACACTCTCAGTCTCAAATCTACATATGCATTCATCACAGTTAGCCAAAGCATGATATGTGTTTCTTTTTTTTTTTCCATTTCAGAAATGAAAGCATTTTCACAAATGAAATAAAGTAAGCTCAAGAGGTACAGGCAAACTTCCTAGAAGAGGAAATGGTATTATTTCCTCAAAACTTCATAATATTACAAAGGCTTTCACACAGACAATTCCAAAAGGTTTAATCATTATAGAGCCCTCTTTTCTGGGTGCCTGGAGGCATCATACAGAGTGAACAAGAGGATCTGAAATGAAAGAACTCGTGTCCCATGGAAATGAAGAGTCTTATTAAATCACCAAAAAATATATAGTCATCACTGATCCTGGCAACCACAAAACAGTGTAGAGAAGACTCCTCAGTGGTTTAAAAAAAATACTTGCACCTATTGTTTAAATACCTCGCTCCAAAAGGAGGCCAGAGGTAGCAACCACACTCGTGGTTAACTTGGATTGATTACATAGCTAATTTTTTAGTGTTATTACCATTTTTAGTAGACATGCCTTCTTTTCATGACTTATTTCTTTTTTTTTTTTTGTAGAGACAGAGTCTCACTCTGTCACCCTCGGTGGAGTGCCGTGGCGTCACACAGCTCACCACAACCTCCAACTCCTGGGCTTAGGCAATTCTCTTGCCTCAGCCTCCCGAGTAGCTGGGACTACAGGCGCCCGCCACTACGCCCGGCTATTTTTCTGTTTTGCAGTTCGGCCAAGGCCAGGTTTGAACCCGCCACCTTCGGTATACAGGGCTGGCGCCCTACTCGATGAGCCACAGGCGCCACCCGATGACTTATTTCTCAACAGGTTTTATATGCAGATATAAACTATTTTAAAGCGTACATTAAACATAACTTCTTTGATTCAAGAAAGCTATTTGAACTTTACATAAGACACTAACATTTAAAAAGGGAGATTTGAAATGCAGTTATCTAGAAATTAAGCTAGATTCTATATGCATTTTAAGTTTTAAAACAATACCATTGCTAAGCAGACAATCATTAAGTGAATGACATTTATTGAGCCAAATAATAGAAGCATCCAGCATTTGATCCTCACAATAACACTATTACACAGGTGCTATGATTCTCCCCATTTTACAGTTAAGAACTGGATAAGCAACTTTACAGTTGCGACTGGTATCCAAAGTCACAAGCTAGTTTAGTAAGTTTCAAAAGTTGGATCTGAAACTAGTCTGTGTATCTCAGAAGCCCAAGCTCTTACTGATCACCCAACCAGTGCTGCCTCATAAATATATAGGGCAAACCAGATATATATTTCAAATTTTCTAATAGCCACATTAAAAAATATGAAAAGAAATGGAGGAAATTAACTTTAATAATACATTTCACTTAGCCCCATATATCCCAAATATCATTTCAATACATAATCAATGTAAAATTAGTGATTAGATGTCTTATATTATTTCTTCATATTAAGTCTTTGATATCCGGTGTGTATCTTGAGGTACCTAAACTTCCCTTGAGTGACATGCACTGTGGATAGACGGGATGTTCAGTGAGTAGAGCTATGGTAAATAAGCACCGCTGGTCTATTGAGGTCTTTTCCTTTCTAATGTATAATCTTTGTACCTGCAACATAATGTCCAAGTACTTAGCAATGGATCCATTTGTTAAAATTTAAATGATTTTGGCAGTCACCTTCTTCACAGCAAGATGGTAATTTTAGAAAACACAAGGGCTACATATTTCTGGTGGGGCCACAGCTGGGAGAAAACAGTAGCATAAACATAAGGCATTTAAAATATTAACATATGGCCAAGATAAAAGCCAGGATGGAATGAAAAAAGAACGATTGAATTATGTACATACCATGGGCCTCCATCTATTTCATGCCTCTCTATAACTTTCAAAGTTTTTTCCTTTTCAAGGAAATAAACATTTGATTTTATTAACATTTGATTTCTTAGTTGGTATGTACTAACCAACTAAGAAATTCCTTTTTTTTTTTTTTTTTTGAGACAGAGTCTCACTATGTTGCCCTTGCTAGAGTGCTGTAGTGTCATAGCTCACAGCAACCTCAAACTCCTGGGCTTAGGTGATTCTCTTGCCTGAGCCTCCCAAGTAGCTGTGACTACAGGTGCCCACCACAATGCCTGGCTATTTTTGATTGCAGTTGTCACTGTTGTTTAGCTGGCCCGGGCTAGGTTTGAACCCGCCAATTTCAGTGAATGTGGCTGGCGCCGTGATCACTGTGCTACAGGTATTGAGCCCAATTAGGAAATTCTTGAACTTTTAAGCAAGATCACAGAAAAATTGCTAGATCACTTGAAGAAATCCAATCTTTGCTGGGGGGTGGGGGAGACAGTGTCTCACTCTGTCACTCAGGCTAGAATGTGGGTGCTGTGACTCTAGCTTGGTACAACCTCAAACTCCTGGCTCAAGTGATCCTCCAATCTAAGCCTCCTGAACAGTTAGGACTACAGGTGCCCACTGTGCACAACTACTTTTTTATTTTTGCAGACACAGTGCCTCACTATGTTTCCCAGGCTGGTCTCCAACTCATGGCCTCAAGCAATCCTTCTGCCTCAGCCTCCCAAAATGCTGAGATGATAAGCATGAGCCACTGTGCCTGGTCAAGAAAGGTAAAACACAGGAAAGCAGGTTCCTTTCTCTCTTGAGCAAGTTATTTAGTATTGAATAAAAAAGTAGTTAACATGTGAGCAAACCCTGCTTTTCAATTTATAATGAGAGTTAAAAAAAATAAAAAATGAAATCACACTTACTATAGATTGTCAGTTTTATATCCTTGGCTTGTTTTCCAGCTGCATTAGACACAGTGCATTGGTAGCGCCCCTTGTCACTTCTTCGTGCATTCTTTAGATGTAGAACTTGTCCTCTGTCTAGAAGTTCAATATTAGGATCTCCCAAAAATAAAGGCCTAGAAATAATAAAATTTCATCCCGTGGGTACCTTTTCATTTATCCATGTTTCTTCTCTTTTTAATCACAACAAAAATCAAAGTAGTATAAGGTTAAAAATAGGAATAAAAGTGGATTAAAAATTACAATAATAAAGTTGGTACTCCTATTCAGAAGAATAAAGTTATTAAACAACTTTACTAACGGAAGTTAGGTTATCACTTGGAGATCAACAGTTTCTCCACTTCGGCTGGGTGCAGTGGCTCATGCCTATAATCCTAGCACTCCGGGAGGCCAAGGCGAGTTGATTACCTGAGCTCTTGAGTTCAAGATCATCCTGAACAAAAGCAAGATCCTGTCTCTCTAAAAATAGAAAAACTGAGGCAAGAGGATCACTTGAGCCCAAGAGTTGGAGGTTGCTGTGAGCTATGATGCCACAGCATTCTACCCAGAGTGACAGTTTGAGACTGTCCCCCCCAAAATAAAATAAAAAATAAAAAATAAAAGCTTCTCCATTTCAACTTAAATTGTTTAATACTATTATCAGAAATCTAGCAATGCCATTATTGGCTTTATCCATTCATCCATTCTTATTCTCTAAGTATATTTTTTTAATTTTTGATTTGCATAGCCAAAATTTCTACCGTCATCTAGAAAAGAATAACTAAGAATTTAATATTATAGTTCTGAAACGTCAGGCCAGGCAATATTATTTTAAACAAATATTATTATACAATCTGGAAAAGTATTCACAATTGTATGGCTAGTTATTATTTACAAAAGGCAATGATTTTGCCAACCTCTCTAAAAAGTAAGTATTGTAATAAATATGAATGCTTACATAATAATAAATATTGAAGATGTTTATGTCAAAAGAAGCTCATATATGGGGTTGTCAAGAAGACAACATACAGAGACATTGCCTGTCTAGTATGAAATGCTCACTTTATGTAATTGGCATCAGCTTTATTGTAATACCTGAAGCAATGATTATTAAAGTCTATGATATCCTAAGAATCACACCTTTAAAATCCATTAATATTGTCTCAGGAAGATCCACAGCTAGTTTTTTAAAAGTTTCAATGATGTAGCAACACAATGAATAATTAGATGCACTGAAATATTAATAGCCGTCTAGTTAAACTACACAATAAAATGGAAAATACGTTTAATTTTCTATAGTAGTGTCCTTCACTATGTCTTAGTAGGATGCTTTGTATAAAACGAACCAAAGCTAAGAGGATAAAGTACTTTAATATTTTAAGTTTTTAAAGGAAGGAAATATTTGACAACAATGCTGCTTAAATTTAAGCAATGCTATAACTTTTGATTGTTAATTATGTAAGCAAGAGAAAAATTCAACCAAAAGTAAACATGATACTGAGAAAAGTTCTCCTTGGTCTATTACCCTTAATGCGAGTCTTTTAGGCTTCTCACCCTTATCACTGGGAATTGTATTCTTTCACATAGTTTCCTAAACATTTTTACTCATAAATATATCCCCCAAGAAATCTAAAGTCCTAATATATATATTATAAATGCTATGTTATCATTCTGCCTTTATTTTCGCTCTGCAACAGCTTTGGGGCTGTTTTTGCTGCACAGAGATTGATCTCACTCTTTCTCACTTAATTGCTTCACAGTGTTTCATAATATCGCATGAGTTACCTGTCTATTTTCCCAATGTGAGGCGTTAGTCAGTTTTCACTTTTTTGCTGTCACAATCTGCTTCCCTGACCACCCAGGACTTGGATGCTACCAGGAACTGGGTTGCGCAGCAGAAGGGGAGGGCTGGGGAGGGAGTGAAGCTTCATCTCTATTTACAGACACTTCCCATCGCTGGCATCACTACCTGAGCCCCTTCCTCCTCCCATCTGGTGGCATTAGATTCTAGCATCACCAACCCCACTCTAGGGCTCTAGGTTGCACACTCCTTATGAAACTCTAATGCCCAGCCCCCCACCCTCCCCATGTATGGAAAAATTGTCTTCCCTGATAGCAGTCCCTGGTGCCCAAAAGGTCGGGGACTTCTGGTCATGATATTGCAGTGAATATCATCCTACAAGCCTCCCTGTGGATGTGCGTGACTGTTTCCTCCCCTGGACATTGAAAGCATAATTACTGTATCACAGTTTCCCAGCTGTAATCAATATCAACACATTGCCTTTCGGGAAACTGACTTACATTCGCTCCGTCAGAGTATCTTACTTTCTCACACTCTAGCCCAAAACTTGATATTTTCAAACTTTTAATCTTTTTGCCAATATGACTTGCGAAGAACAGAATTTAGTATACTTACCGCCTAACTATAATTTTTAATTGCCTGCTCATACCTCCATAAATTTGTCTATGTTGCTTTTGTCGTTATTATTGATGTGTTAAAACAATCCTTGATTTCATACTTTGCAAATCTTGACTCTTCACTATTTAAGCCTTAGATCTCTGCTCTCAGAAACTGTATTACATGAATGCTGACTACGTTGTGAGAAATGAATTCTCACAACCGACACGGATCGCACAGCTATTTAAGCAGGGGAAACCTTCGGCAGCCCTTCAGACTCGGCAGCATGAGACATGTCTGATTGTTCATCTGTGGTTCTTCAATAGCTACATACAGAACTAGTTTTAGCGTTCATCTTGCTGTCATAAACACACTTTCCTTTTTAATAATTCAATTCCTTGTAAAAACACAATTATCTCTGAATTTAAATCTTGCATTTTTCACTGTTAGTCTCCGAACAAAGGATATTTAGTGTACAGGCATTCCCAGGTTATGGACAAAATACATTCCTGAGAATGTCTTTAGGTGGGATTTGTATGTAACTCAGGTCTCTGAGGAACAGAGTATATATGGTAATAAGAATAATACTACAATGGCTCATATGTGGTAATGATAATACAGTGTAATACGGTAATAATGATACCCCTGTACTGAAATAATAAGCTACAGAAACTATTGTGCTTTCTTCTAATTTTAACAAACTTACATGAAAAGTTTAGATAGGAGATAGGAGAAATTTAAAAAGAACAATATTAAAGGTTAACACCTAATGTTGCATCAATGCTGCTAGCCTCATAGGAATGCTAGGCTTCATTTTATCTTCTAGCCAACCAATAATAACCTTTCCATTTCAATAATGAATCCTCTACACTGCTTAGTGATAATTGATGCTTTTATCAGAGCTGTTCACGTAGTCCATTATTCTCCTTCTAACCCTTATAATTGTTCCAGTACTCCAGGGACAGAAGCCCAGTGCTTTTCCAATGAATGATGGCACCTGGTTTTTCTCCCAACTCTCAATTTCTACTTTTGCTTCCCCTGTAATCACCGTTCTCTTTGCTGTTGCAGGCTCACTTGGACTTGCAGTGGACTTTTTGCTATGGAGGAGTGGTCATCAGGGTATCAAATCACAATATCAAGGGAAAAAGTTAACAGAAGCAATGCGGTGTAGAAACTACCCAATAAACAATGATACTGACTGCCAGCATAGAGGTGCTGCACCAGCCAGCTGCTTGTGCCATGTGGGTTTTTTTACATGCACAGAAGAAATGAGGTCTTGAATTTTTAATTGAATCACATTATCTTTATGGGGATCCCTGAGAACCTGTTTGTATGTACTAAATGCCATAATTAAATAGTATGTAACCCAGGGACTGTCTATATATAAAATTTGAGTTCCCCTGATTTCTAAGACAAATTCTCAACACTTATATAAATCCTTGTAATACATAATAATGAAAGACCTTAAGACTATTTGGGGGTAATATTGTTTTTCTTTATGCTTCATGTGATAAAATAATTAAAAAGAGAAAAAAAATACACACTCATTCCCACACCTATTTAATATCAGTTGGACCTTTGCAAAAAATACAGAAAAGATACTCACTTGCCATCTTTGAACCAGTGAATAGCAGGGAAGGGATTGCCTTTGGCCTGGCATTCCAGTGTGGTGTCATGGTTGAGGACAACTGATACTTCATTTGGGGAGCTAGCACCTGTTATGGTGGGTGGAACTTGAAAAAAGACATTTTATCATGAAACTCTGATTTAGCAAAAACAATGAGGTGAAGGAAGCAGATAGACAATGACTTCTATAGTATTTCAACGAAGTAGTAATGTTAAAAATAAAATATCACACCATAATCCATATTCATATCATACCTGTGTACCTGTATGCTAGACTTCAATATAGAAAAACATTCATAAAAAATTTGCTAGCAGGATAATTCCTCCAGGATAATTATATGATAGGACAGGATTTGTTTTGAGGCATAGCCAACTCGTGTGAAAAAGCAGTTTAGACTATAAGTGAGCAGCAAAACTCATAGAATGCAATTTACTCTTGCTATATATTTCAGATAATGAATATTGTGATCAGTACCAATGTTATAATGTTCAGAGTCTACTGTTCAGATAGCATACTGTTGTGTTACTTGAAGTATACTACCTCCTTCCCTTTGAAGTATTCTTATGGTAAAACCGATGTAAGGTATAACATGAAAAATAAAGTGCTAGTTTTTATTCATGGAGTTATCAAGAATTCTCTGACCTAGACCTCCCCTTTCACACCATATTAAAGTATTTGTCTTCATCTTCAGACAAATGACCAACCACTAGGGCCGCGGTTCTCAACCTGTGGGTCGCGGTTCTCAACCTGTGGGTCGCGACCCCTTTGTAACAATGAAAATACATCCTGCGTATCAGATATTTACATTACGATTCATGACAGTAGCAAAATTACAGTTAGGAAGTAGCAATGAGATAATTTGATGATTGGGGGTCACCACAACATGAGGAACTGTATTAAAGGATCACAGGATTAGGAAGGTTCAAAGGGTTACAGGGTTTCAGTAGGAGAGGAAAGTTGTATGATCATATTTAGGCTTTAAAACCACCTGAGAGAAGGTGCTGATGAGTGAAGGTGCTGTGTGAAGAAGGATTCGAACAGCCGAGAGTGGAATACAGAGTTAGAGGGCACTCCATGAATTCAGCTAATGAATGGTAAATATACCATCACAGGAGTATGGAAATAAGTAGATAATTTAACAGAAGTAGGAAGGAGACATAACAGGATATAAATGAATTTATTTATTTATTTATTTATTTTTTTCTAGAGACAGAGTCCAACTTCATCACCCTCGGTAGAGTGCCGTGGCATCACACGGCTCACAGCAACCTCCAACTCCTGGGCTTAGGCAATTCTCTTGCCTCAACCTCCCGAATAGCTAGGACTACAGGCGCCCGCCACAACGCAGGCTATTTTTCTGTTTTGCAGTTCAGCCGAGGCCAGGTTTGAACTCGCCACCTTCGGTGTATGGGGCTGGCAATAAATGGAGTTAAAGAGTTGGAAGAACAAAAGCAGCGAGTGGATGGATGGAGGTCCTGGTCCCTATAATGAGGATCACTGAAGGAAACCAAAATAGACATTTTCCGGGACCTTTCTGTTTGATACACGACTAAAATACACATTTGAGTCAATATAACATGGAAGCTTACAGAAGTCTGAGCTAGAGAGAAGCATGTGAACATCCCCAGCGCACAGATGGAGTTCAAAGTCATGGGAGTAAATAAGTGCCAAGAGAAACAGTGCCAATGAAAAAAATAACAGAAAGATGTCTGAGTGTGTTTCTACAGCCCATACTTGCATACAGGAATCGTAATTTGGGGGAATAGAAAATTTCAGGTTTTGAGACTACTAATGAGAAAAATTATTTTATGTTATGGCAGTTTATGAAAGATAATTTTAATGCACTGTAATTCCCTAACCTCATTTCCACTCTGGCCTTACAAATGACATGCCTATTGCAAGGAGCAAAATATTAAAAACGGGGAGAGTTGTTTTATCACAAAGTGAAGTTTAAATGACAAGTATAATTTTATGAACTAATAAAATCTCAAATTTAGGATTACCATTAAAAATGTTCTATATCCCGATTGATTACAGCTGCTACCTGCTCTCGGAATTCTCTCTTCATTAGGACTGACTGAGTTACAAGAACTAATTAGAATATAGTGGAAGGTAGATTTGCTACCTCAGGACATGTGCATGAATGTGCTACCCTCTGCCTCACCCTGCATAAGGGCTCCCTGGAAAACATTCTGCCTGCCAAACTGGAGAAACTGACAAGAGTTTCCTGTTTACCGTAAGAGAGTACCATTAGGGGGTATTTGATACTTCACTGTATAAGATTCCAAGGCATTTCTGTCTTATAGACAATAAATATTCCAAACTCTTAATATAATATGGTTCCAGTTGACTAATATTAAAGACAGAAAGAACCAAGTGAAACAAATAGTGTTTTTTCCTATCAATTTATTTTTAATCCCTAATTTTATGTATAATGAGAACTATGCTATATAAGAAAAGCATCTGAGTTGTAACTTTCTATCTCAGAAAAGGCTTTTCTTACCTAGCACATCGATGTTAAAATACTTCTGGGAAGTGCCTGCAATGTTAATTGCTTTGCAGTAATATCTTCCTGCATCCTCTGGAGTGACTTTGAAGAGCTTTAGTAACTTCCCATTGTTCATGATCTGAACAGCACTGCTTTCTGTCACCTACAAAGGACAAAATAGTCAAGGTTATCTCTACTCCTCATGAAACGCATAATTATAAATTAAAGTAAAATGTTAAAAAAATTCATATCCTAATTGATTTCAGATGTGGAGGCCAGGGATTATACATATTTGGAAGTCTTCATTTACCTGGACATCATCTTTATACCATGTAATGATAGGAGGTGGAGTACCTTCCATGTCACAAAAGAGACTGGTCAGCTGATTTACCAACACAGACACATTTGTTACTTGTTCTTTATCTTTAATTACTGGAGGAACTGCAAAAGCAGAGGTGTCATGGTTAGACAGTTTTGTAACATATATTATTCATAAAGTTTCTTTTTCTTTTCTTTCTTTCTTTCTTTTTTTTTCTTTTTTTTTGTAGAGACAGAGTCTCGCTTTATTGCCCTGGGTAGAGTACCATGGCATCACACTGCTCACAGCAACCTCCAACTCCTGGGCTTAGGCAATTCTCTTGCCTCAGCCTCCTGAGTAGCTGGGACTACAGGTGCCCGCCACAACCCCTGGCTATTTTTCTGTTTTGCAGTTCGGCCAAGGCTGGGTTTGAACCCACCACCTTCGGCATATGGGGCCAGCGCCCTACTCGCTGAGCCACAGGTGTGTTTCTTTATAAAAGTCTTTAGACAGCAAATTCCAAGATGTTCATGGCTAGAAAAGCTGGTCATACTTAAGCATGTACTTTGTTATAAAATGGAAAGTCTTCACCAATGTATTCATAAGTCACAATCCTTATAGAATTTTTCCTTTATTATTTCAAAGAGTTAAATTTAGGATGAAATTCAGATAAATTTAAGAGAGAACCTATTTATTCCCTATATCAATCGAAATGCATGTTGCTACAGTCTTAAGCGGGACTCTCAACTTTGCCAATAGTGGGAATATTGCTCAGGTCAATATTCATCAGATTTTTAAAATGTGTCAATATTCATCAAATTTTTTAAATGTGTATACCCTTTACCCATGCAAAATGGCACGTACAAAATTTTCATGGAAGAGATACTTATAGTAGAGAACAACTGTTAAAAACCCAAATGCTCATCATTAGTATAGAAAAGTTAAAGAAATTATGTAATCACACAGTGGGATTCTATAGAGCTAAGAATATTGAAAATCCCTAAGATAAATTGTTTAGTAAAATAGACAAAGTGTAGAGTAATGGGTATAAAGTTCTTCTATATGTTGTTCATTTTATAGGTGAGAAGAAGATACAAATGGTACATATTCCTATTTCCTTGTTTATAAATAAAATATCTGTTAAGATACACACACATGTGAACAATACACATGCAAAATGAATAACTTTCCTTGCCTATAAAGGGGATAGTAGATGTCTTAGCTCAGGGTCAAGATAGCTTTAACATGTATTTTTTTTTTCTGCCACTTGATTTTGAATGTTACAAAGTCATAATAAAAAATTATATAAAATTGTAAATCAAATAAATATATGAAATCAGATCATCAGCTTTCTGTTTGTTAACACAGTCACATGAATACTAATTTTGCATTGCGAGAATAATTTAAATATGGATAACTGTTACATATTTGGTTATATGATTTTAGCATTTTTTGTTACCGTGTATACTTACCATGGACTTTGAGGTTGTATTTTCTTTCTGTGGTTCCAGCTTCATTGACCGCCACACAGATGTACTCCCCATTGTCAAATGGTGTAACAGAGGCAATAATCAACAATGTGCCATCTTCCAAGATAGAGACACCAGGCTCTTGGCCTGTCAACTCTCTACCATTGTGTAACCATTTGATGGTTGGTTGAGGGGTGCCTAAATAAGAAATTGAAAGTCTTGTGACTTACAACTGGAAATCATGATTGAAAATCAAATATATAAGGGAGAAATAACATTTTTGTTAGGAATATTATTTGTCCTCTTAGGTACCATGCTGTTTTTAAGATATGCCTCCTGCCATGGAAATGTGAAGAGTATGGTAGTCAATGCCTTTACTTCTTGATCAGTCTTAAGAGATCCATTGTCTCTAGAATACATTTGAATAAAATTGTTTTTATCAAAAGATTCCGATGAGAGTAAGCAAAGTATTTTCTTGGCAAGTTCATAGTGATTAGCAGGAGAAAAAGCTATATTAATCCTCTAACCAGAGATGGGGAGAGTTTGGGGGTAAAATAAAGATGGAGCAAAAATAAAATATGTTACAGAAGGATTAGAAGATTGCCCAACCCAAGAAAGTACATTAATGATGTGCAAAAATGATGTTTTATAATTCACTTTGTAAAAAAGCCTAATATAATAGAGATGAGGAAATTCTACTGTCCATGTATCTCTTGGACATATCATTCTGCCAAACAAAAAAAAATAGCTCAATTTCTTTAAAAAAAGTTGAGAAAGCAGTAAGCAGAATTGCTTCCCTGGATTTATTTATGACCAACAGAGTGAATAGAAGTGTTGGGGAAAAAAGGATAAGATAAAACTATCTGAGAATGTATAATAGAGTCAAAAGGAATATTTGAAATAGACAAACATTAATTTTATTTATTTTTTTTCTCGAGACAGAGCCTCAATTGCCACCCTGGATGGAGTGCCGTGGCATTCCAGCTCACAATAACCTCCAATTCCTGGGTTCAAGTGAGTCTTCTGCCTCTGCCTCCCAAGTAGCTGGGACTACAGGCGCCCGCCACAACACCCGGCCATTTTTTGGTTGCAGCCATCATTGTTGTTTGGTGGACCCGGGCTGGATTCAAACCCGCCAGCTCAGGTGTACGTGGCTGGCGCCTTAGCCCATTGAGCCATAGGCACCCAGCCAACATTAACTTTATATTAACAATGTATTTATTTAGCTACCAATATGCCAGACTCTATTCTAAGCACTTAAAAAAATTTCCTTAATCTCTATGAAGATAAAAAGAAAAAAATACTAAATAAAATTACATGGCTGCCTAACACACTATCAATAATCCTGTATTAAGTATAATAAAAATATTAAAATATGAACATACAATCCAGGATTAATACAAAAGAATAGCAGAAATACATAGAATGTGTCATTGAGGTTACACTCAAATTGAGTTAAAGACTTGTAAAAGTGACTATGAAGGTTATACTTATGGAAAAAATAAAAGATTGCCCTGTTTAATTGTACCTATAGTAAAATGTTAACTTATGTAGAAGAAAAGTTGCAACTGATTAACTCTAGTTTCTTGTCTTTATTGTCAAGAAAAGATTACAATCATTTCCTTATATTCCATTCATTTCCTTATGGACTTCAGTCAGACTTCTTAATTAATATTTGTTGAGGTCATAAATAAAAAAGTAAATGAACAAATGAAAAGATAGATGTTGCCCTATCTTTAAGTTATAAATGTTAGAGCAACCCTGGTCAAAATGAAATTCATACAAAAAAATTGTTAAAAGGTACTTAGCTACTTTAAATTAACTCAAGCATTATATTCCAGGTAGAAAATGAGGAGTTGGGACAAGTTGATTGTTCAAAGTGGAAAGGGGAATTCAAAAACATCTTGGGATCACTCTTGGGATCTGGGGGAGGACAGGAACAAAGGCGCCAATGGGCACACCCAGCCCTGCTGAGCACCCACATTACTCACTTACACTTACACCCTCCCAATGCTTTCCTCTCCAGGCCTCCCTAATTCTCAGTGGCTCTAAGAACAGCTAATGACAGATCTTTAGATATCTGAAAAGTGTGTTAAAGTTATCTTTCTTTTAACATTGATAGAATACAGAGTAAGCACAGATGACTGCTACAATAGAGAGACACAAACACTTCCTACAGGAATGGACACAGCATGAGGCGCTTCCCTTGCTGCTGCATCCAGAAACAAGTGCCATGAGCCACATGTGGGAGCACAAGTGGTACAGGCCACCGGGGGTCTTCTAGGGGGTTATGGAAGGACTACCACTTAGATTTCACCAGAATTGCTGCAAACCTGGTGTGAATCACTGCAGATGACTGTACACCTGAAAGAGAGGATGTCTTAATCACCTACTTGGCACCCATCATAAGGGTGATAGTGACAAGCCCTCTTTTGCATCCCCCTGAGGAGAGATAATAGCAATCTCTTGCCAGGAAGCATGGTGGGATAGAAAGTCCAGGCATTCAGGGAAAGATAGAGTTTGGATAAACCTCCAAGAGACAAGTCACAACCTGGTTCAATGGAGAGTGGATTTAGGAAAAGAGGTTTTAGAAGTGTCTAGAACAAACACAGGGATTGTCCTAATTTAATCACTGACACCATTGAGATAACTCTGAAATATTGTGAATAGTTGTAGATGTCACATTTTAAAGAGAAACCTTGCAAAAAAGGAGAATGAAATGAGAAGTAGTAAGAAAGACATGAACTAGCTGGAAAACAAACGAGATTAGGCAAGTTTGAAAGAAAAGTATTTTAAGGTCAAAATACCTGGCAGGGAAAAAAATGCCTTTTGAAAGGAGATGTTATTTGAAGGAGAGGCTAGTTTACATTATGCTCAAATGTTATAACAAGGACTGACAAGCGGAATTTTGTAAAGATGATTCTGGGGATTCAATATAGAATTCGGGAAAACTGTAACATTATGCCAACGCCTACATCTCTGAGTGTTACGCACCTTTTGCAGGGCATGGAAATGCAATGCGTTGATTGACCACTCTTTCCTGGAATGGAGTGTTATAGGGAGGTTCTAGATCTTCCAACATAGGTGGCTCTGTTGGAAAAATTAATACATTATCATATGCTTTCCTTGGGCAACCTTTAATTCTCTGATGGTGCACTGATGATTTATACTTCCAGTTGCCTAACATTTCTACGGGGATGTGACCCAGGCTCTTACATAAGGCCCCCAAATTCCCCAACCACACGCATTATTTCATGCTTCCCCGGATCCTGTTCTACTTCCCATATTCCTTCATAAGGCATATGATCCAGCCATTCATTTTTCTTTCTCCCTTACTCCTGACCTCCACATCTAGTCAACCATATAATATGTTCACGTATCTGGTATATCACTTTCTATCTTTAAGGTCACTGCTTACTTTCTGATTGACTTACTGATTGACTTTAAGGTCAACCCTTTCTGATTGACTTACTGATTGACTTTAAGGTCAACCCTTTCTGATTTACTTACTGATTGACTTTAAGGTCAATCCTTTCTGATTGACTTACTGATTGACTTTAAGGTCAATCCTTACTTTCTCTCACTGGAAATATTTCACTAGGCTTCTTATTGGGATCCTGTTCTCATACGTGTTTCCCTTTGGACTGATATTCTACACAGCCCCCAGAACACTGTCTGTGAAATACAAATCTTATCATTGACTTCTCTCATAAAACCATTACTTGAACTCGTTTTGTCCACGGGCTACAAGTCTGAGGCACGTATTTTCTTCAGCACACCCTGGGAGGACATCCCAGCTCTGTGAACAGCCTCACCATCCATTCATCTCACAAAGAAATTGGGAGTCATTCTTGAGACTCCCATATCCAATCCATCACTATGCCTTGAGGCTTTCTTTCCCAATCATTTTTTGGGTCTATCCCCTTATCTCCCCCATTCCAATTACCATCATATTTTTCCTGAGCTACTGTGATAGCCTATAGCAATGATCCCTAATCTTCTCCAGCAAAACAGCTCTTTTCCAAAAGAGAGATCTTTCAAAATCCCAAGTCGGCCATATCATTATCCAGTTATAATGCCTCAAAGTTTTTTCATTGCATTTAGAATAATATATCAATTAATTTATCTGGCTTCATAGGTCTTGGATAATCTGCCCCAGGATTATGTCTCTAGCTTCATTACACATCTCTCAGCTCTCAGTCTGGAATGAAAATTTTATTCATTGATTGATCAATTGATTGATTGATTGATTTACTCCAGTGTCTCCAAAGTGTTACATATCTACCTCTTTGTATTCTGTGTCCTTATTGTGGAAGTTTCTCTCCACCATCTTCTGCAAAGGCTACCGCTCACTTCTCCCCCTCCTTCAAATCTCAACTAACAAGTACCCACCTTAGGGAAGCCTTCTCTTATTTATCTTTCTGTTAAAATCTCATACAGATTATTTAACCATTTTATGATGGCTGATGGCATTAACCGAAGTGTAATTATGTACTTGTGAGATTATTTTATAAATGCCTATCTTTTCCATTCAGCTATAAACGGGAGTGACCAAATAAAGTTTGTTGAATGAATGAAAGAATGAACAGGACAACCTCTCCATCACTGTTCTGGCCAACCATCCAAAAGAACTGCATGTGCCAGGTACCTTAGAACTATACCAGTACTTAGTGCAGTATTAACACTAATCAATGCTTGTAGTATAGTACCGAGAATTATTTAGGACTGTGCTAAGTATTGTGCTATCTTTTATTATCTTTTTATTAGTACTCCCTCTAATAGGAATGTTCTTTCCACCGATTTCCATGTGGCTGATTTCTTTCAGTCCATAAGATCTCACTATAAATATCATCTCCTTAGAGAAGTCCAGCGTGATCATCCAATCTAAGGTAGCCACTGCCAGGATCATCATCTAGGTTAATTTTCTACATAGTACTTCCCACAATCTGCATTTCTTGTGTATATGTTTGCTTTTTGTCTGCTCACAGTAGAATAGCTCACAAAAGCAAGTGTTTTGCCACTGTCACTACTTCCTCAACCCTACCTAAAATGCGCAGATACTTGGCAGGAGCTCAATAAGTACAAATAGCTTGTATCAGTGTTTACAGGAACAAATACGGATCTTTAAACTCTCAAAACAGCATCAATGACGGTGTAGCAGACCTGGATTTCCCAGGGTTCTGTGATGAGTGCACCCGGCCATTGTGGAAAATCCTACTCTAACTCCCTCTGCCCACAATTTCTCCCAAACCCTAAATAGTGGGTGGAGCCTGATCCAGAATGGTTTCTGCTGCATCATCCATGGCCACCTCATTTTCAAAAGTAAACATCCAAAAACAGCTACGTGTTTATTAATAGCATAGTTTCATTTCTTTCTGGAATGGAAACTACTTTCAAAGTTAAAGAGTTATATAAAAATCTTCCTAAAGCGATTGAAGATTATCCAGACTATTCCGCATGGAGTCCAGGAGAGTTTCCCCTTCATCCACACCCGCCCCACCATACATATATTTTCATACATCAAAAATCACCTTGGACATGTAGGGTTATCTCTGTTTCATCGCTGCCTGCCATGTTAGTAGCAACACATGTGTATAAGCCAGCATCTGAGGGCGTGGCTTGGAGGACGCTGAAAGTTCCATCCGGATGGCTAACGCGCTGCCCTCCATCCACCAGCACAGTGCTCCCGTCTTTCCACCAGGTGATTACAGGGACAGGTGTCCCTTGCACATTACACGGAAGGTCCACTCTTTGACCGACTTGGACTTTCATCAGTTTAGGGCCACGCTGAATCTTTGGAGGAACTGGAAACAACAATTGGTATTAATAACAATTCAATTTTTAAAAAGTCCTTCATTTTCCCAAATGAGAACTCTCTACCAAGACGCAGCATGGAAAAGTGGAATGATCTCAAGATTTGAACAACCTGGGTTTGGGTCACTTCCTAGCTGTGTGACCTAGAGCAAGTCAGGGAACTTCCTGAAGCCTATTTCTTGATAATCCACGCAAAATAAAGTGCAATACCAGTACACTGCAAGGATTATAAGAAATAATAAATATAAAACTCTTAGTGCCAAATGTGAGGGATTGCAAGCCTTTCAAAATGTTAGGTTTCCTTTTGTTTATAAATAATTTAACATTTTAAAACTGCCTTTAAAGGAAATCCAGGTAATTTCTATAAGAAAGTAAAACAAAAGCATTTTTCTCTATGTACTCAGTTTTTGTTCTTTTTGTGGAAGGATTAGTCAGACAATAATAACCGTTACTCATAAAAGCCTTTGCTAATTTCAGAGATGAGAATCACATACAGCCTCTAGCGTAGAGCCTTTATCTACTTTCCTTTGGGGATATAAGAAAGGTAATTTATCAAAACACTGGCACAACTTTCTTGGTTTCATCATGCATGCATCCTATACTGTAGAACTGAGCTAACCCACAAGGAAATAATTAAACTTTATGTGTCATACATTCCTAAAAGCCCTATTTCTCTATCTTTTTCCCTTAATTCAATATTTAATGAACACTCTCTAAAGCTTGCCACTCACTACCTTGTAAGTTTGATACTAATATCATCAATTTATGAATGAGAAAACTAAAAATAAGAAAGGTTAGGTAATTAGCTTAATGTCCTCAAACTAACAAATGACAGAACTCTCATCTGCTTTCAAACCCTGTGATTAGTAAGATGTGATTGCAGCGAAGGATCTGAGAATGAAATAAGAGCTGGGAAAACTTCTTCTGATCTTTGAATATCTGTCAACTAAACAATGCCTGGGTTGGAGTATGTGCTCAATGTGTTCAATGAATAAATAACTGGATAGCCTGCAGCAAATTGGAGGAATGAAGCCAACCACCTAGAGAGGTATAAATTAGTCAAGAATCCTAATATACAGAATTTTTTCAGTTGCTTAGCTCTTTAAATATCAAAAATGACTATCAAAATACTATAAAATTCTTCTTTGAGATTAGCTTCTGCAATGTGCCACCAGAGTAAATACATAATTTTTTCTACTATATATCCACAATCGTTATGAGTCACTATGCACAACTAGAAACATCAAAATCCAAATATTTAATACAGTTCATTTGAAAAAGGAAAGAAAAGGAAGGATGTTTATGGGCAACACATACATTTTTCAGAGTAAATGAAAAAAATCACAAGTTTCATACTTGGAAAAAAAAATTTGTTCTGTAATCATTCTACATACATTTTAAAGATGAACTACCCAAGAAACTGAGATTATGAATTTCCCTGTGGCCAATTCATAGGGTTGTTATATGCCGATATTTCAAAACTCACCATGGACATTCAGTTTAACATACTGAGTCACATTCCCAGCAATATTTGTGGCAACACAAAGGTACATCCCAGTATCTGAAAGCCGGGTCTCGGCGATCTTCATTGAACCAGACGGAAGGAACATGTGTCTGAAAGGAAGAAACCACATGGTAAGAAACAAGTAACACGAGAATTTAAACACCCTACTGTGCAAGCAGGTTTGAAAACATTCTCCCATCAGCAAAACATATACACAACTTTAGAAGTCAGGCATTTTCATATTTAGCTCGTGTATTCAGTATGATGCTCTTGCAAACCCAAAATTAGTCTTCTTTTATTTTCAATCTAACCTAATGGTCCAAAATTGTTAAATAATTATACATCTCTTGACTAAGTTGCAGCTATCCAAAGCGAGTGTATATTTTAATAAACGTTGAATTTATTTTGGACATTTCATTGTTTTTCTACACCATTCCATAAAAATATTTAGTGGGTTAAAATAAAGGCAAAAGAAGGTAAGTGTGTGATCTGAAACATTTTTGAATATATTCCTTCTTCTGAATAATAATATAGTTGGATGAACTGGACATTTATATAAAAATGTTGTTACATTAATTTGTGCTAAAATAGTTGTTTGGGGGCAGAAGCTAGATAGATCTACCTCATCAGAGTTCTTACAAAGCCAAGTCAAACAAAGTGTGCTATTGGCTCAGAGACACACAAGTGGATAGTTAAGAACAGAGACCTCAAAAAAGACTGAAGTGAATATGAGAACTCAACATGTAATATGCAATATTGTAGGTAATATTATAAAAAGCAAGGAAAGTATTCACTACTCAAAACGACACCAGGCAACTGGCTTTCCAAATGGGAAAAATAAGTAAATAAAATTAGAGCACTACCTAATGTTATACACAAAATACAAATTCAGATCAAAGACCTAAATGTGGAAAACGAAACTTAATATAGTAGAACAAAACATTGGAGGTTATGTTTACAATCTTCTTCATGTTACGAAGAAGATAAAAAAAAAATCTGAAAAAGAATAGGTTGATAGATTGTGCTGCTTAAGAAATTAAAACTTCCGTACAACCAAAGATATCATACATAAATAAACGTAAAACTCCAGCAATAGCGTGAAAGAAGATATTTTCAATACATAAAACAGACAAAAGATTGTTACCAAGAACAAAAACCAAATTTCTGTGCTCTATATGAAAAAACAAGTCACCTGGACATCACACAGTAGATTGACAGTCAATTCACCAAGACCATAAGCAGAGAGCAAACAGGTAAAAGTGTTGCCGGCTCAATCAAAATCAGTCACATGAAAATTAAAACAATCGCAAGATACTGTTTCATACCCATTAACTGGCAAAAACATTTAAGTCAACCAATTGTTTGTTAGTCATTGATTAGAACATGGAAACAGGTACACCTTTATTCTGTTGGTGGATGGGGACTCCCCATTTGGAGAGCAATTCGGCAATGTCTACAAAGCTGAAAATAGAAATTTGTTGTGACCATAAATTACAGTTCCAGGTTTGGGTCTGAGAGAAACTCAGACATGTGTATGCAAAAAGATAGACATAGTATTAAAAGATTCTCACCTAAAAGACTTTTTTACAAGATAAAAAAAAAAAAAAGAAAGAATCTAGAACATCCACAAATAGAGACTAGTAAAATAAAATGTAGAATATGTACATAGTAGCTAAAAATGAATAAACTGAATCTACATGTATAATAGTAGACAAATGCTGATTTAACAAAGCAAGTGGTAAAACAATAATGTACTACATGTTACGATGACAAATTGAAAACAGAAACACAAAACAAAATTGAAAACAAAGAAAATAGTCTTCTATACTGGTAAAGGACACCTGTCTTGGACACATACCAAGTTTGTGGCAATGTTTGCTCTGCAAGAAACAACGACTGGGAAAGGAAACAATTGAAACTTAATTTGATCTGTGCTATTGTAATACTTTTACTCAAAAGATTCCAAACATTTTTCTCAAAAACAATAAAATCATGTAATTACCCACATCATTTTAAATGCTGTAATTTAACTTAAATGTTAACTTGCCTCACCAGCAGTAGGAAAACTATACTACCACATATTAATGCCTTAATAATTACATATTACTGAGTCTAATAGTTAATTACAGTTTAGAGATCAGTAACTTTTATTTAATTACAGTTTATTCTACCAGTAACTTTTGGCATGACATTGACAAAAAATAGTCCCTGAGAATAGAAAGAAGGGAAATGTACATATATGAACCTCTCAATTATGTATCATTCCCATTTTACAAATAGGAACTATGAGGTTCATAGAGATCCCTTGAAAAACTGCCAGAAGTCTCAGGAAAGATTTAAGTGGCAGAGATAAATTTAAACTCATAGCTGGATGGTCACAAAGGATGTATTCTTAAAGCTTTGGCCTTCTTGCCATATCATTTAGCCCATTCAATACAGTATATTGTCTCCATGGGTCTTTATTTGCATAAGGGTTTAATTAAGAAGATTTACAAAACCATCCAATGAAAGTCAACTCCTAGACATTAGAGTGTCTATTGTGTTTTACGGTTTCCAGGGGACTGATGGAATTCTGTGTATGTTACACACATTGAGCTAACAGGAATCTACGTATAAATCTGCTCTCTTTAATAACTACCTTATAAAATGCACCAGTGGGAAATTCTGGCAAAGCTGAATGTTAGCGTTTCTGACAGTAAAGATGTCAGAAGCATGATTTAGAAGTTAGGTACTATATTTTCTGGAGGCTCAGACGTACTTGTGAATTACCCCAAATTTAAAAGTTCTTTTTGGAGACATTTGAAAACCTGAACAGGCACAGCCATCTGTTTCTGTGTGTTGTGATTCATCCCAGGACTCCTACCTTGGAGAGAATGGAGAAATGAGCTGGGTTTCTTTGGCCCAGGTGATTATGGGCGGGGGTAAGCTCTTCACTTCACATGGAAGTGTCACCTCTTCCCCGGCAAGGATGGAGATCTCAACCGGTTTATCCTGGGACAGTCCTCGCAGGTCTCCAAACACTCTGGGCCTTACTAAAAATAAACACAGGTTTTGGAAGGGAAATAGCACCCGGAATACAAAACACAGTTTAATTTGCATTAAAATGTGGCCTTCTAATGTCCTTAAGAAATTTATGAAAAGATGGCTGTTTATTTCAAAGTTTCAGGACATATCTGAAACTACCCATTCATATGTTTATTGTGAAAAGTGACAAGAAAGCTTCCCTTCTCCACAATTCCTTTCAGAACACACTCAAGAGCTTGGCTGAAATGCCCTTTTAGATCTTCTATAAAAGTAACCCCTCAAGGCAGAGCACTCCCCAAGACATAGCTGAGGTCTGGCTTTGCTAAGAGTTTTACTTGAATGCTATTACTGAAAGAGGGTTGGGTGTAATAAGCACACTTCTTGGGAAAACACCATAAAAAATTTTCCAAAGGACTCTCACAATTGCGTTTTTTAAAACCAGAATCGAAATAGAGTGATTTGGGCTGGCAATAAAACATGCGTTTTTATAAAAAATAGAAATTTAGGGAAGCAGTTCGCTTTAGGGGTACAGCCATTTGGAAATAGTATTTGAGAAAGAACTGTGAGCTTTGGCCCCGAAAGAAAATGTCAAAAAACCGAATCAACCAACAAGCATTCGTCCACCCACTCTCACCGTAGACCGTCAGCTGCACTTTCCGTCTGGCGTAGCCAGCCGCATTGGTGGCGGTGCAGACATATTCCCCGCTCTCTTCACCTCCCGGTGACACCACATACAGACTCCCATCAGCCCCTGCTGAAAACTTAGCACTGCCACTTGAAATCAGCTCTCCTCTCTGCAAAACACAACATAAAGCAACGAGTCATTTTAAGATCGTAAAAGAATGAGTTCATGTCTGGAAGGAGAAAAGACAAGGAAACATCTCCAAGGAGGGTAAAGGCTCAATTTAAAAATGATAATTTGAAGAAAGCTACTTAAAAGAAAAATTAGGCAAATAAAAATGTGAAAAGTGACATTTCTCGTGTCCCTGTTCTGTCAGAGCTACCTAACGTGAAAAGGTAGGGAACCGCAGTCACAGTAGCGCACGGTGCAGTGAGCGCTTAGGCTGCTCCAGGCTTTGTTCGGAGCCCTTCCCATGGACTAACGATTTTCATGCTCACCACAGTGTTCTGAGTAGGAGTTGTCACACCCCCTTTCTTACAACTCAGAGATTAAAGCCCAGGGAGGTGGGGGGAGGGGGAGAACTTGCCCAAGATCACAAACCCAGTTACTGATAGAGCTGGGACTGAGACCTATGGGTCTCTGGAGCTCAAATTCTTAACCTCGGTACCTGGCAGCACAAAGGCCAGTCTGGAAAAATGTCACTTTTGCATTTCCTTAAAATGCACTAAACTTTTTTTTTTTTTTTCACTTTGAGACAGAGTCTCACCATGTCGCCCTCGGTAGAGTGTCGTGGCATCACAGCTCACAACAACCTCAAACTCCTGGGCTTAAGCGATTCTCTTGTCTCAGTCTCCCAAGTAGCTGGGACTACAAGTACCCACCACAACACCCAGCTATTTTTTTGTTGCAGTGTCATCATTCATTGCTTAGCTGGCCCAGGCCGGGTTCAAACCCACCACCCTCGGTGTATGTGTCTTGCGCCATAACCACTGTGCTATGGCTGCCGAGTCAAAATGCATTAAACGTCTACTCAGTGCCAGATTCAATGTAGTTTGGCATCACCACTGTAATGTTGTGACTTTTTGTGACTTCACCATTGTGACTTTTGTGTCCAGTATTTAAAAATGTTAACTTTCTTATATGTTTATAGATGTTGATACCAACTTCTTCGTATTTCAGAGATTTTTAAATGAGTAAAACTTGATGATATGACAAAACACTAAGGGTTCTAATCACACACGTGCCACATTTAATTATTATGTCATAGCTTCATGTTACTTTATCTACCAGACTCCTGTCTGTAAATCCATTTACCGAAAATATGTCCATGGCTGTTCAAATATGGAAAGAACTTCCTCAGGAAATGTTTTTTCCTCACTGCAAAAATACAGGTAAAAACAAAACAAACAAAAAATACTAGTAAAAGCTGGGCAACCATATGAGAGGGATAGAGGGGAGAATAAATTGTTCGCATATGAGTCTTCTAATTCTTAGTGATACATGGGAGTTGTGACTGTATCATACAACATTATAAATAGGGAAATTCACACGGCCGTACTACTGGGAGTGTCCTTAAAAGGTCTTTAGTGAAATCACCTACCTAATGCTCGAGGACCATTAGCAACACAGCAATGAACCCCTCTACACCACAGCTGTGTGCCAGGAACTTTCCTAAACATGTTACGTGTTATAGCAGAGTGGGGTTTACCCCTTGCCACATCCCTTCCACCTTCATTTTCAGCCCAGCTCTAGTGGACAGCTCCACGCACCCTGTCAGAGGCAGACTGCAAGCACCTCAGTCTCTTCAGCCTCAGGGCTTTATCCAAAACCCTACCAGGCCACTCATCTGTGCCCAGGACGCCAGAAAGTGCAGGTGTGTTAATTCTCAGTAAGGTGGGGGGAGGGGCACAAGTTCTGTGTAAATGTCCCACTTCCGGTCCCTGGGAGGACTCTCTGAGGTGCTCCCGCATGGCTGCTTGGAGGATTCCTAGCACGTTAAAAATTATCAGTCTGGTCATAAAGAAAACCAGTGAATCCCTTTCTGTGAATCCCTTTCTGAACTTCCCCATGCCTCCCATTTCTCAGTCCCTACTGTACTGCTTAAGACTCTGGGGATAATTTCCAAATGAACTTCACAGTCCACTCTTCAGGAAACAGGACTTGATATATCATTTACCTTGGACCAGATGACGGACGGTTTGGGAATCCCACTTGCCCTGCACGGCAGAGTGACCGGAACGCCTTCGATCGTACTCAGCACCTGCTGCCCATGCTGAATGGTGGGCAGAACTGGAAAGGGAAGCAGGATGCAGAATCTGAGCACGTGTTTTTCCATTTAGCATCGCATGTTTGAAATTGAACATTTTCAGTATATAATGCTTGTAAAAATGACGAAGAATTTAACATTTTCTCATAGAAATGTAGGGAAATCTCTGTAAGGGAGTATGCTAAGCAAAGAAAATACAATAATTATGACCTGGAAAACTTAATGAAAGCTTAAAATAAAGCAGTGAGTGATGTCTAATAAGCTAACCCTCCTAACAAAAATATAAGAGAACTGATGAAAAGTTATTTTTTTCCTGGAAACCCAAGATAGAATTACACCCTTCCACATTTAACGCATATCTTTGATCACTGGCCATTACCCATTAAGCTACAGTGAGCCAACATAAGCCCACCTCAGAGAAAAGGGTTGTTTAACCACTGTGCATTAAACATCTGTCTACACAAGAATCACTTTGCAAGCTACTAAATTTTACCTAGATAAAATGATTTGTTTTCTTGAAAAGAATTTTACAGTAAAATTTGAAAGACCTTAGGAGTTTACATTTAAAAAAGTAAAACAGGATTCTAAGTCAATATTTTTTAAGAATAACACACCTTTGTACTTTAGAAAGCAAGTGAAGAATTAACATGAATAGAAGCAGGAGGAAAAGGATCAGTGTTAGATCACTCAATTCTGTGTATATTGCAATGAATCAAATGATTTTGGTTAAAGAATCTTCCATACATGAAAATTCCTAACACTCTGTAAGGAAGATGGTAAGAGCTCAATATATACCAGGCGTTTCCTTTCCACTTTCTGGAAGAATGAGACTGGAACTCCTCCTAGGAGTTAAATCACTCATCATGTCTTTTGCTTAAAATAAAAATTTCCGAGAATTATCATAACTACTCTGGAGTGGAAATTTGCTATAACAAGAGATACCAGAGGCCTCAGTGCAAAAATATTTTGAGAGTCTTAGATTAGCTATACGATGATAGAGATTCACATTTTCCTGTGGCTGGGCTTATTCTTTGAATAATTTCTTCTTAAAGAATTGGGAGCAAACCTCCTACCCTAAATAAGAATTACACGCTGCTCTCTACAGCAAAACATTTAATTTTCAGAATCATCAGTATTTCATGGAATACTCAACTTTCAACTATGCTGTCAACTATGGCAACAAGGAATAAGCCATTTTCCTAAATGCCTATTGAGTTGGACAGTAATATAGAAAAGTGGCACATTGAGGCAACAGTTTTGAGATCTGATGAGATTTGTAATTGGAAGATAAGTTTCTTTCCAGATTGTCAATCTGCCAATATGACAATTAACCTGTTTGTCATTTTAATTGGCACTTAAACTTGCATTCATTCATTCCTTCTCTAAGTATTTGTTGAGAGCCTTCCATGAGTATTCTCAAAAGTAGAGAGGCAGAATGGTGAAAGAGTAGCCCTGCTAATTAACACAAATACAGAGGTACAAAGAAGCGGTGAGGCTTCATCTCATCCACCTGCCCCATGGTTGCTAGGTTTAGTTGGTGCCAAATGGCTGCATTGATTTTTTTTAATGTTATTGACTAAATTAGCTGCTCATTGTGGACAGAGATGGAACAATAAATGCTATGAAATAACCTCTTAATTTTTAATTTTTGAAACTTCTTGCATCACATTAAACTGTATTTTTGCTTTGTCTTTCTTTTCAGCCTTCAGATCTGGAAGATATCACAACTCGTCCCATCATTCGTTCACACAAGTGAAAATCTGATGGCAAAGTGTCCTTCTCAACACAATATTCCAGGCAGACCCTAGAAGCCAATGACATGAAGGCATTTTGACACTAGATTCTCTAACCAATCCATAATCACCGTCCGGGAAATCTATGGTCTGGTCTTCTTGAAAAATAGTTACACAATCATGTCTAATCTGGAAGTATGTGTTTGTTCTTTTAAATAATGACTAACTCAGTGTTGCTTCTGTATTTCTTCAAGAATATCTAAGGTAATGGGGGTGGGAAATTTGGTATGAAACTGAAAGAGGTGGGAGAGGTTGTTTAAAATAAGAAGCAGACATAAAAAATGGAAGTTGGTCTTCATTCACTGAAATTGTCAACATACCAAACAACACTTGAAACTACCGGGTTCTCCAATTTGTGTTCTAAAGAATGAATCACCTAAAAATAAGTGTTCTGTGTTTTTTTTTTTTCTGTAAGATATTCAGCCCTGTACACAAAACTATTTTTAATTCTACATTTTTTAAAAAGCAATGTTGCAAGGTCTTTAAGGACATAGACACAACAGTTATAATTTCTTAAATTATGAAGCTGTCATTTATTGCAATGTATAAAGTTGGTAACTGTTAGTCATCAATGGAAAAGATAGCTTCTGGATTTTCTTATTTGTGACCTTTAAGTTATTTAACATGCAAGAAGATTGTTTAGAGCACATGAGGTGACCTTTAGAAAAGCTTAGGTCATCTCTAGCTCACACACAAAGGGGTCATTAGTAAGGACATGCCTGTTGCATAATCCAAGAAGAAAAGGCAATTTGACTGGTATAATAAGTTCAGCTTGCCTGAAATTAAAATGTATTTTTAAACACAATTCTTTGAGAGCTGAGTTCACTTTTATCAATTAAGAAACCACTTACAAAGCCCTTGGCCAGACTCTGCGGGTGACTCCCAAGAATGTCTTTTTGTGTACATAGGAAAGGGAAATCTGAAAACAACATTAACAATGTAGATATTGTTCAAGAAATAGAAAATAAAAATTAGTGGAGGTATTTACTTGTAATTAGAAGAACAGAGTTATTTGATTAAAATATATGAACACGACTTTGAACATAGTTTGGAAACAATTACATCGGGTGTGGCTCTTACCATGCACGACAACAGAGGTAGTCTTGTTACTGGTTCCAGCAACATTACTGGCCACACAAGTATATTCGCCTCCATCCTGCAGCTGAATTCTTTCAATATGGAGGCTCCCATCGCTGCGCACAGTGATGTAAGGATTTTGGACCAACTTAAAGGAAAAAAATGATCATCTTTAATTTTAAAAGGCAAGGATTGTCTGAGCAAAAAACAGACCTGCTTTTTTTCTCAATGAGGTTATTAAGTGTCTTATAAAATAGCAAAATATTTTAATGTTCCTAAGTTTAAAACGATGAGTATTAACTGTTACCAAGAGTGTATCAATTGTAATTATTCCTGATCGAACTCCAAAAATTATGCTTTCTAATATTAATCAGAGAGTTATACACCATACTAGAGAAAGGAAGAAAATAGATACCACTTGTTTAATGTTTCTCTAAATTTTGTCATCACACAGACCCAAATTTCCTAGTCATTTTTACTTTTGGCTTAAATTGTGCTTTTCCAAGAAGACGTTATTATCACCTGCAAGCCACTTGATATTTCCATTTTTGCCTGTAGGCACTTATTCAATTTGAGGGAGAATGATTTAATTTCAATACCCACTTTGTCAGGTGAGAGGTGCTAATATTAGTGGATGATAAATGCTACAGGAACTGGGTCAGAGAAAGCCGATAATGCTTTCAGTTGAAAATGATCACCTCTAAATCTATATCATTCATACATATTGCATATAGGATGCTTTAGTGCTCAAATAGTATCATTCTACAAGGGCATTTATTTTTAAATGAGGCATATGAATTGTTCTCAGGTTTTTATGCAAATGTGAGAAATTTTACAACTTCTTACATGGAGTGAATTCATGTCTAATCAGTGCTTCAAGAAAAGAGTGAATCTCGATACTCTGGAAAATTAAAGGAAAGGTGTTCTAAACTAGACAACACATTTATAGAGAAAAACTTCATACTACTGTAAAAATTGCTCACATCTTTTTTTTTCTTTCCTTGAGACAGTGTCTCAGTATGTTGCCCTCAGTAGAGTGATATGGCATCATAGCTCACAGCAACCTCAAACTTTTTGGACTTAAGTGATTCTCTTGCCTCAGCCTTCCAAGTAGCTGGGACTACAGGTGCCCACCACAACACCTGGCTATTTTTTTGTGGCAGTTGTCATTGATGTTTAGTTGGCCTGGGCTAGGTTTGAACCCACCAACCTTGGTGCATGTGGTGGGTGCTGTAAGCGCTGTGCTACAGGTGCTGCCCACTCACATCTTTTCATAACCAAAAGTTATCCACTGAAAAACAATGATACAATATAGGTCTACTTTTAAAATAGCTCAGGACAAAAGATAGAATATTTGCAGTCCATAAGAATAAAGACTAATAAATGAAATGGAAGAATTTTATGAGAATATTAGTATTTCATAATGTACCACAAAGAAGAGTATAAAAACATTTAAATGCTATGAAAATAGCTTAATACTTGCTTAAGTTTTTACATCTTCTGAAAGAATTTTGTTAGTGACACCGAATGTAGTGTGAAATTATGAAAATCATAAAACCAACTATTTCTCCATTTTATTAATCCCAAAACAGTATGAATAACAAACGTGTTAAAAATTTATATATCAGTGGTTGAAATACATTGTCCCTTACTCAAAAAATTGGGAGTGTGACTGCATGCATTTAAAATGTTCTCACCATAGCTGAATCTTTGAGCCACCGACGTTCTGGAATGGGATTTCCAGCCAACAGATTACAAGGCAAAGTAAGCTGCTGTCCTTCAATAACATTGGCCACTGGAGGACTGATTCCAATGAGTGGAGCCACTAAATCAGACAGAGCACAGGCATTTTCAATATTTTGTGGGGCAACAAGGGCTATTAGTTATACTACAAAATTCTGGGTTTTCAGAAATAAAATTTTCAAATGACAATGGATATGAATTTCAAGGTAAGGATAAAAGAGCCTTCCAGTCAGTGGCGGGAATTGCAAATGTTTAGGAAATACAGGAGCATAGAGGTAAGGAAAGTAAAATAAAGGATGTGTAGGGTATGGAAGGCCAGAAATGTGAACTGAAGAATTTTCAGTGTATTCAATAGACAAATGGAGGGTGGCTGAAAGCATTTGTAAATGAAGAAATGGAATCATCAGAACCACCATCGGGGAAATACTAATCTGAAAACTGTAACTAGACTACAAGGGGGTAGGATCAATAAAAGAAGCTGTGGGAATACTCAAGCAAATAAATGACGGACACTCTCTTATCTGGAATGGTAAAGAAAGAAGTATTATAATTATGCCCTTTTCCAGAAATTAATGAATAAATTTAACCTAAATGAAAGCAAAATCCCTAAAAGATTTATTAGGAAAATTTAAGTATATATAGATGAACAAAGAGAGAATAAATGCAGAATATAAATGTCTGAACACAATAATTAAGAAAATGCCATGAAGGAAACTAGTTTGAGGAAAATATTTCAAATTACATACAAAACCAACACATTGTGCCCCATGATTGCATTAATGTACACAGCTACGATTTAATTTAAAAAAAAAAAATCAAGGAAAAAAATGTGAAAAAGGGCATTAATGCGAAACACACCGTCAGATTTAAAAACATTAAATGCTATAATAATTTAAACAAGATGTGTACTTCCCAGTAGCTTCTTTTATGGCCATTCACTCAGATAGTAGATGGCAAAATACTTGAGCAAGGGACCCCACGTCGGACCTCTGTCTTCACCATCAAGTTTAGCACAGAGCTAAATACTAAAACATTGCTTTTAGACGGTTTAGCTTATATCTGGAAGTTCAAGAGGCCGATGTATATTTAACATTGTAAATAAACTTGGAAATCACTAATTGGGGGCTTTCTGTAAAATATCCCAAAGATCCAATTAATTTTAAAAAAATCAATGAAGGTGGCACACGCCTGTGATCCTAGCACTCCAGGAGGCTGAGGGGGGAGGTTCTCTTGAAGTCAGAAGTTTAAGACCACCCAGAGCAAGAGTGGAACCTGTGTCCACTAAAAATAGAAAAAATTAGCCAGATATGGTGGTTCATACTTGCAGTCCCAGCTAATTGGGAGGCTGAGGCAGAAGGATTGCTGCAACCCAGGAGTTTGAGGTTGCAGTGCTCTATGATGATGCCACTGAACTCTTGCTGGGGCAACAGAGTGAGACTCTGTCTAAAAACAAAATAAAATAAAATAATTTAAACAGTGTACCACTGTTGTAGGAAGAGACAGAGGAATCTAAACATAGCTCATGATCAAATGGGTATTTTGATCAGTGGGAAGAGAAAAATTGTAATAAATGATATTATATTTTTACTTCATATCATATACAAAAAAATTCCACATTGACTAAAATGATAAGTGTATAAAAGGAACCAGAACTCCATCACTGTGTGTGTATTCATATTTAGAGTTAAATCAATTTATTTAAATTGAACTTCATTTTTTTTTTTAACTTAAATTACATCACATTCATTTGACATTGAACAACCACGTACAATGTCAGGGCCCAGTAATGAAGGAGCCTGGGCAATGCAGGGAAATGCACAGAACAGTCGGTGACCACCTTTTCTTCAAATGAAAGACAAGGGGGTTGGAGCAGATGGTCTCCACGGCTGTTTTTAGATCTATAATAACATTGTAAGAGATCTGTAATGTGGCGGGGGAGGGAAAACGAGTGTAGCAATCAGGCATGTATTTTTTTTTTTTCTTTTTTAAGTGAGACAGGTAAGAGAAAATGTAGTAAAAGAAATCTGATGATTTTTGAAGACTGCTATGTAGACACTTAATTGATCTTACCAAGTCCCGTCACTGTTATTGTTGCCTCAGACTGGATCTTTCCAAACTGGTTTTCTGCTTCACAAATATAGGTTCCTTTATCACTTGCCCATAAGTCTAAAAAGAAGAACCCATTTACTCATTTGATACCATCTATAGAGTATTAATTCTGTGCCAAACAACGCTGAGATCTCTGAATGGAACATGTGAAACTGCCTTCTGGAAGTTCCCGTGCTAGGGGAGGAGACACACGGAAACCAGCATCGTCCCACAGCGTGATCAATGCCAGAACGGGAGTTTCAAACGAGCTGTGGGAAGCACAGAGACAAGAGTGACCGATGGGAGGGGAGTGAGAGAAGGTTCTGTGCCAGAGGTGGTATCTGAACCGGACCTCAAAATAGAAGGGGGGAAGAATAAAGGGAGCATAGTTCAAACCTAACTGGTTAAAAGGCAAAAGCATGACTCGAAAAATCATGTTTTCTTCAATGAATGGAAAGCTGCACCCCCAGTGGGCACCACACCGCCACCCTGGAGGCATTTTGGAAGTCTATAGGAGAGATTTTCTTAGCTGGCCCCATAATTGTGGGCATCTATTGGCATTTAGTGGGAAAAAATTGGAATAATCTCAAGTCTAGCAGGATTTTTGAAGTTTCAGCTGGAAATTTATGGATTTGATAACCTTGTTTATAATACATGAGACTATAACCTAATTCTGTATAAGCAGAAGAGAGAACTTTGGCAAAAATTATCCACCGTTTTAGAAAATCACATCCCTAGCTTGGAGTTTCTGAGTCATCAGCCCTATACTTCTTTATCAGCCTGTGTTTGAGTGATCAGATTCATGGTGACACAACAAAAACATCTAC
Organism: Arctocebus calabarensis; assembly: GCA_963573935.1. NCBI lineage: Eukaryota > Metazoa > Chordata > Mammalia > Primates > Lorisidae > Arctocebus > Arctocebus calabarensis. Next base: position 18,917 of record CAUYON010040327.1, on the reverse strand, counting down.
GTGTATTGTACAGGCAATGCCAAAGTATCTACATACTGAAATGCATACTGTTTTAGTATAAGTTACTTTCCCTTATTTTCCTTTGTACTACATTTTAGAATTTAAAGAATCTTTATTATTTGGGATCAAATATATATAATATTTTTTCATTATAATAAAAGGGTATTATAAAGCATTTGTAATGAAAAGGATATTGGGGCAACCAGAACTTGGACCACAGAGTTACGGGTTGTGTAACTCTAGTTTATAGCCGGGAGCCCGAAGTTGAAAATGTGAGCTGGTGCCTCTTACATAGTGTGGTTTTGTCTTGTGAGCAACAGAGAAGGCAACAGAAGACATTAAATAAAGGAATGATCATAATCTTGTAAATATCTTAACCCAAAATAAAGCAGTCTGCTCTATTGATAAGATTTGAGAGAACAGAGTAGCTTTCTGTTATAGCTCCTACTGTCACAGATAAAGAACAATGACCAAGTTTCTACACTCCGCTTGACCATAGGCCTCTAAATGCACACCTGCATCTGGTAAACTCAAGCGGTGTCTGCTCTAAATAGTAACGAACATACATTTAAAAAGGAAAATTCAGCAAATCGCCCGGATAATAACTCACACATTAGTTCCAACCAAGATATTTTTCATATTACCAATGGTTGGACTAATTTATGTAGAAATAAAACATACTACTAAGAACTAAGTCTCTAATCACTAATTTCTTCTCTCATACAATTTAATTTATACCATCGGGCAACTGTTATTCAACACATTGGCCTCTTTTAGTCTTTCTTTCATCCTCTCTAATCAATTTCTTTTCAGGTTCCTTCCCCCACCCCTTCCCACTGGGCTATTTCTCATCATCGCCATCACTCTACATGTGTAACTATTTGGGCCTTCCTATGTTTTTTCCTTTTTCTCATCTCTCCTCCTATCTTGCAGAGGCATTATTCTGGGAAACAAACAAACAACAACAACGAAAAACTTTGTGCATACCTTCTCTGCCTATGAAACTTGGAAGGAGACCCTCTAGTTTCTACATTATCATCTAGCATGTTTCTTTACCTGGATATTTCAGGCCCTGCACAATCTAACCCAACCAGATGTGGACTTCCCAGGAGCTACTTTCGTGGCTGTTCACTCAGACAGTAGATTGCAACTACTTGAGTGGGGGACCTTACACCGGACTCTGTCTTCACCATCGAGTCTAGCACAGAGCTAAATACTAAAACACTTGCTTTTAGACAGTTTAGTTTATATCTGGAAGCTTAAGGGGCCATTTTATATTTAACATTGTAAATAAACTTGGAAATTACTAATTGAAGGCTTTCTGTAAAATATCCCAAAGATCCAAATAATTTTAAAAAATCAATGAAGGATCTGAATGTTTTTTTTCTTCTCTGGTGTCACCATGGAAGTACCTATATTCTTACATTATTTGAAAAAATCCACTGTGTTTTTAAGTATCTGAATGCTGAATAGCTTATAGGTAAAATTTTTGGATGATGGGATATTTGACCTTTTGGAGGGAGAGAGGATCTTTTTGCTTTAGGCAGATACAAATTTTAACCAAGGAGTTTCCATAGCATCCCAACGCATGTCATTAAGCACTATTGGCCGCAAACAAATACCTAAAGTTAACTGTCTACTAGTAATGTTTCACCTTCCTTCACAACAGTTGTTACAAGAGTTAATGAAATACGAACACTGATCTACCTGAAGGCACAGGGGACTATTTGCAATGAGAAGCAATAAGGTATGAGGAAGTCATATTGCTTCATAGGCCCTATGTCAAGTCAGTGAAATATGTATGAATAAAATATAATTCATCTATGATAATTCTAAAACATAAAACATCAGAACTCTTTTGAAGTGAAATGCAACAAACACAAAATATGTTGGCAAGAGTCATCCACAATTTTTAAATAGTAATATCTATGCGTAAAACATAAAAGCATCACATAAATATACATATTTGTATAAGATATATTTCCTTTAACCTACTTAAAATAAAAAGAGCTCCTGTTTTTAGTTGGCTGATGGAACTAACTGAAAAAGGTCTGGAGAAAATTGGCATGTTGTCTGATCTTCGCCATTTGATCTTTGGTTCTGGATATCCCTGAACATAACAAGGCCATGTCACATTTGATCCAATTTCCATAGAAATATCAGCAGGTTCTTGTATGAAAACTGGATGTGCTGAAAGATATTAAAACCCAAGAAAAAAAGTCATTGGTATAGTACTCAGGCATATTCAAAAATAATAATTATTGAACTGTCAACAGACTGAATTTGAATCGAATTATTGTTCACATAATATTATAAATTTACCCTGTAGGTATTATTGCAGTTTTAGAAACAGCATTTGTTTCTTTTCTGCTTTATAAATGAATAGAGACGCTTAGAAGTTCAACCCTTTCTTTAAAGTTACAGATGACCAAAAAAAACAGGAATTTAAATCAAGTATCTTAAATAAAGAGAAACTTTCATTCTAGAAATTTGTTTTCAATTTTGATTGGTGTCATATTGCTCAAACATTAAGACTATCTCATAAATAAGCTGCCCTTGAAATAAAATAATTTTGACACTATTCACAACTTACTCCTCTTGGCTGAATTTTTAAATGAACTTCATAGAGTTCTTTCTTCAATAATCGTGATAGAACAAGCTAATGGTATTTACTACTAAATTATATCCTTGTTCAATATCACATTCTTGCCTCCCTTATCTTTCACATTTGGGGGGATAGAGAAATTTAAGTTTGAGAATCAATAATATGAAAAAAGGGACAGATATAGGATAAAGGAAGAATAGAAAGTGCTTAACATTTCAGAGTTAAGAAATGATTCAGAAACAATAAGTTTCAGATAAGAAAGCTACAGATAGTCCGTGATTTAGGCAACCACGGAAACCAGGAGGAAGAAACAGAAATATATCAGAAGCACAGTTTGGAAAACCAGGAAGGCAAAATAAGATGGATACTGTCTGCAACCCCAAATAAATGAGCCTCTCAGTGTGTCCCAGAAGTTGGTGAGTAATGATGATGTTTGAGGGATCAGCCGAGGAGAAACATGTAGGATCCTTTGGAGGCAATGGTGGAAACCTGCCCATATAGGACTCTAAGAGAAGGCGGGGGGCTAGGAGGAGGCTCTTTGACAAAGTCAAGGCTAAATCTATGGTAGAAATGACAACTACTTCTTACAGAATCAGGGATTATATCAGATGCTTTCAATTAATTATCTCACTTAATCTTCACACTGTTCCTGTGAGAGAGGTAATTTGTAGCCTCATCTCCAATTATTTCTCTATAGTTTCTCTCTGGGCAATCAGCACCCCTTGTTCTCCTCAAAACAAGGACTAACTTCTCTTACATCAGGAGTACCTATGTTATTACCACCCCCCTCAAATGTAATGTCTGCTGTTGATCTCTGGCTGTTGAAATGTTAATAATACTTTATTCCATTTCAAAAGGCCTCTCCTCCACGATGCCATCTTTTGCCATCTGGGATATACATCATTTTTCCCCTCTCTGAAGTTTCAGAGAATTTAATCTCTATGATTTTTGTGGAAATCACCACTCTTAGCCACATATTTAGACTATATGTTTGGTATTTTTTTCTAGGGAGTTTATATTTAAAACCTTATTTTCATGTTTATAGCAGTTAAAGTAGTACCTTGGGCACTATTCCTGGCTACTACAGATTTGTGAATGAATTGTAAATAATTAATCAATATGAAAATACTTCAGTAATCACCCAGTCTGTGTGTGTGTTTGCATGTGTCTGTGGAGTGACAATCTTGACCCAGTATGCTTGAACTTGTGCTTTTGACAGACACATAGAAATTTCAGAAGCCCCCCGCCTTTTAAAATATTTCCTTTGAGTATTTTATTTTTGGTTCCCAAATTCACCCTTCCCTTTCTCTGTGTTTAATTTCAGATTAATATAAGACTGCATACAGTTTGGTTACATCGTTTGCACGTGTTAGGTAATGTCTGAGTTGTACTTGAGTCCTTCAGGCAGAAGGTGTGCCATATGCCATTGCATTGTACCCGTTAGGTGGAAGCTTATCACACTCCCCTGCCACATGTCACTTCTGACACCACTTCTCAGGGCCCAGGACTGGCCAGGTCTCCACCGGCTTAACTAGGTTCCGGACGCGGACCTCTGAGTTACGTTGCTCAGGTAGAGTTTCTCTTAGGTGCCTGAGGGTTATCTACTTTGGCTGGAAAGAGAGAAAGTGTGTCTTAGAGAGAGTAAAGCAGTCTTCTTAGAAGGATCTCAGTCTTTAGCGGAGCTTGGTGATCTTCAGCAGAGAGACGCCGTGCTGGCGTTCTGCAGGCAGAAGAGGAGACAGTCAGAGTAAGAGGGTCTGTGATAGAATGCGCATGCTCCCGACTGCCTTCTCCTCCAACCTAATATAAGGCTGATCGTGTGCCTCTCAACACCACAGGTGTAGAGACTGCCAATTCACCACTGCTTTCATCTCGCAAGCTCTCATGCTTCTTAGAAGCGCTAAGTCCCTCTCAATGCCCTTTCCACCCAGGTGTTCCATTATTGAGCTTTACAGGTGTTTCTTATAACTCTCACTCCTCCTAGCCATAGGCTCTATGGGCTTCAACACTCCCCCAGGTCCCCTTCTTGAACTAATAGCAGCTCAATTAACAATCACAAAGATGTAGAAACAATTTAACTCCTGGATGGGTTAATAAACTGTGGTATCATGTATACCATGGAATACTCTTCAGCCGCAAAAAAGGAGGAGGCTTTACATCTTTTGTTTTTATCCAAGTGGAGTTGAAAACATTCTCCTCAGTAAATTATCTCAAGATAATAGGAAAAGTAAGCATAGTATGTACTCAATACTAATTTGAAACCTAGTAAATGAACAACTACACACCCACATGAGAGAAAAATAATTAAATTCAAGCAGACACCTTTTTGGCTGGGCATGGTGGCTCATGTCTGGAATCCCAGCCCTCCGGGAGTCTGAGGTGGGTGGATTGCCTGAGCTCACAAGTCTAAGACCAGCCTAAGCTAGAGAGTGAGACCCTGTCTTTATAAATAGCCAGGTGTTGTGGCAGGCAACTGTAGTCCCAGCTACTTGGGAAGCTGAGGCAAGAGAATTGCTTGAGCTCAAGATTTTGATGTTGCTGTGAGCTATGATGTCATGGCACTCTACCAAGAGCAACAAAGTAAAACTCTGTCTTGATAGATAAATAAATATTTTTTTAAAAAAGAAGCCACTTTTTTTATTGAATCTAAACAAAATTAAATTAAGTACCACAATTGAACAATGTATTTTTAAAAACAAGTAGCATGTCTTTAGATTTGTCTTAATTCATCTGTATGAGAATTTGACTTATAAAAATAATAGGCAAAATGAACATATTTTAAACATAGTTTATAAAGCAGCTCATAGCTTGCTTACCTTAAGTCTTTGAGACCTAGTTACTTTCCTCTGAATAAAAAGAAGTCATTTATTCTAGAGCAGGTAGCTTTTCTAAAAAATGGCACTCAAGTGTAAAGTCTTCATGATGTTTTATGCTCAAAGGATGGCCAGGTAAATGCAATGACAGATAGAAAATACATTCCAGAAAGGTAGAAAAAATGTGAAGAAAGCTGGAGTCTCCCAAGCACTGGGAAGAGAACTCAGTCCACTGACACATCAGAACATAGGCATCAGTGAAAATGAAAAAAAAATGGAATTTTCATAACTAAGAAAGCCAAGAACAAAAAGTATAAGCAAATCTCAGGTTATGCCAATAATGCTCAATTGAAGCAGAAGTCAGCTAGTAGGAAGCAGCTTTGAGAATGGCATCCATACGGAAGACAAGAGCAAGTTCAAGAATAGATGTACTTGAATCAGAAATCAAGGCAAATGAGAATACCAGGCCCTAGGTAAGCAGCCAAGACGGCATTAATGCCAAACAAACCTCAAAAACGAAGCAGTTCTTAACTCAGCCAAGAAGCTTTTTTAAACACTTCCTACTTCTGAGTGTGGCCAACACAAACTCCAAGTGAATTACATCGGGTGGATGGCAAACAGATTAACGAGACTAAGGGAGGAATACCAGTGTAGTTCGGTATATGATGCTTGACCAGAAGAGGCTGTTGCTTAGAAAGGTGAATGGAAGTGCTTTCAAATGGCAGTTCTACTATTGCTTCGTCCATATGCTTGGGAAAACTATCATTTTTAGAAAAAATATTTTACTTTCCTCAGTTTAAATTTCCTCCTGAACAAAAAGGAGATAACACTTCCTATCATATGTTGTTAAAAGAGATAATGTTTATTAATCATTTAGTGTATCGTAATCACCCAAATATTAACTATGATTAAAATACATAAAATATTGTAGCATCAACTGATTATAGCTCGTTTCAGGAGTCTCATGCCGCTAGTGTTAATTTCAATTGTAGCTCCCTCATTAAATCTGTTAGGATAATATTTGATCCTCTATGGTCCCCTAACTATTTGTGTGCAAGGACTTGAGGGCTGTGCAGGGTTAATACCACAGTACAGCTTTGTTGTCACTTATATAGATAAGGCTATGTGTGCACATTATTTTGAAAATATGAAAATCATAAACAGATTGATCATCTAACACTAAAATAAAATTATTCTATGACCCTGAAGGAAAATTAAATGTATATGCCCAATATGGTAACTCTTGCATTACTTTAGTCATAGATTTTCTTTCTGAAAATGACTGAACACATTGTTTTGGTTCTACCAAACCACAAAGCATGAAACCACAGTCTAAGACTCAAACCTTGTGTGGTGTGGAATGCTACAAATAAAATCGTTGCCAGGCCAACGTTTTGTCTGATGGAGCCAATCCTCTCTTCTTCCAAATGACTTCATGATTTACTATCCCTTTTTATGAAGGATAAAAACTATTGGTAACTTTCCATGTTGACCTGAACTATCCATAATTTAAAGCCATGATAATGAGCAATAGGAAAAAGAACACTCAGTACAAGAATCTAGAAATCAGAAATGATAATAATAGTCTTTTCATTATTTTATTGATCTGGTATAACTGATGTGAAATAATAGGCCCACAAAAACAATCTAAAAGTCCAAATAGCTACACAATATGTATAAAAGCATGTTTTTTTTCTTACTAAGCTACTTAAATGTATGTTGAATAGTATTGGAACTCAAATGAATAATTTTATGTAGTACTTAGTTAAGCTTTGTACTTAACTTGTCTCAAGCCCTTTCTAAAGAAAGTCAAGTTGAAATGATGATTTTTATATTAAAATTTCAATGTTTAATCTTATATACTATGTTTCTATTATGTAGACATTTCCTTATTATTTTTTAAGACTCAAAGACTCAAGATGACCACTTAATTTGTAAAGTTAACATTCATTTCCTTGATATATGCTATACTAAACAGCTTAAAGGGAAGAGTTATGGTGACATGTTGAGTGTACATGGGTGATGACATCTCAATCATCTTTACAACCAACCCAGGAGGTAGGTATACACCACTTATATCTTTATTTTATAGATGAGCAAAGTCAGGCAGAAAACCCATTCTTTCTCCAGAGTTTATTCTTTTAACCACTATAGAAATTCTGGGGGAAGTTTTGATTTGTAGTGTTTTTGCCTTTAAACTTAACAGTGACAATTGCAACATCACTAAAGCTGTGATTGGCATGGTTCTTGGCATTTGCATCTCGTATCTGCTACAATATGTAACAATAGTTTTATGTGAAAAGATGAGTTCTAATGAACCTTTTCAACCTACAACAAGAGGGATGTAATGGTGAATAAGGAAATAGTTAGGGCATCACAGAAACATGAGTGTGGCTGCGTTTAACACTAAGTTATTTGGCAATTGTAAACAATGGTCAAGGTTACAGTAAGCAAATAGTTAATAGTTCTTTCAGGACAATCACTGGAATAGAAGTTGAGAAAGACATTGTCTTAGAAAGGGTCACGAAGGGTAAAGATCTTGAGTACATGTGAAGATAAGACAAAGTTCAGTCCATTTCAAGGATTGAAGCATAAATACGAAGGATTGGTTGGAATGTTTCCTAATCTGACACAAGTCCCCTTAGCACAGACACCCCTCCCCCTTGATGGTGTATCACTATATAGAATGGAGAACCTAGAAAACCCAGAGCTTTAAAAAGATTATCAAGGAGGCAGTATGTGAAAAAAACATGTGTAAAATTTTTAGGTTTCCTACCAACTTGGAGGAGGCTGAGGGGACCATTACCTTTTTGCTGGGAACAATTACTGAGGCTGTTTCCCTCTTCTTCTAGAGCTAGACAACTCTAAAAGAATTTTGAGTAAATATGAAATGTCGGTGCAGGAAAGAGGGAGAAGCAGAACTAAAAAATGTTGAGAATTCAAATGCTGTGCCCTTAGTACCTTTCTTGAAAATAAGAATTCTGTCCTTAGTGACTCTCTTCATTTGGACCTTACTTTTTTTTTTTCCAGTTTTTGGCCGGGGCTGGGTTTGAACCCACCAACTCTGGCATATGGGGCCAGCGCCCTACTCCTTTGAGCCACAGGAGCCGCCTTGGACCTAACATTTCTAAAGCATTATTATGCTTCACACTCTGCTGGTAAATTCAGAGATATCTTCCACTCAGAGATACTGATCTTATTTTTAAGGCATTTCTCTTAATAACCACAGCGGTTAGTCATGGTTCAAGCATATCATGCAGTGCCTAAGACAGATTCTATAGTGGTCTCTGTGGTCATCTCCACCTTTGTTTATTCTACCCCAAGGGCAAAGTCACCAAGAACTTCATAGACAGCCTGGAGCAGAGAGGCATCATAAAAGACCCAGGAGGAAAAATTTCATTTATGTGAAAATATGAAGCTTAGATGGTCATAATTGTCATTGAAAGTCTTAAAGATAGCAGAACAGAAATGTTTCATGCTATTTACTATATTTTCTGAAAAAGGATGGATTTTCTTTACAGTTCCTAACTTTTCAGAATAAAAATTTTGCATGAAAGTCATCATACATAAATGAAAATACAATACAATTTAATGAAATGTCATACAAGTTTTAAGTGATACAGCTGTTTCATTATCTATTAAAATTAATCTGCCAGGTTCTTTTCTATACACATTGAGCTGTTTATTTCATGATTTACCACATTGTGTAGAGATTTTTTTTTAAGAGATGTGAGATGGACAAAGGAGAGAGGACCAAACTTCTCGAGTAACTTAAATATCGTTGTTATGTGTACACTGTATTTGTCCTATTATGATCGACTTGTATTCATAGTACTTTATTTTACACACTGAGGAGTAATTGTTAGTGAATTTATTTAAAATTAAAAGCAAAGCAAAAGAACAATCTGTACCTTTGCTGTTACTGACATCTCCGAATTATGGTCTAGGGCAAAAGTCTAATTTCTGGAGTCTAGATTTTAAAACTTAGAAACCTTTTAGCAAAATGAATGATTCTTGATAGGAAAATGGTAATATATAAGGTACTAGTGAAGCCTATAGTATCTGAAGTCAGATAACTTGAGTTTAAATATCCAGGCTCTGCATCTCTTAGCTCTGTGATCATGATCAAGTTGCTTAGCCTTTGATAATGCTGACAAACCTGATAAATCTGTTTCCTTATCAATAGAACAGAGATAATTATGTGATTCTCCTCTTAGGGTTGTCATGAGAGTTTAATGAGTTAATGCATATAAAAGTTCTTGGCACATTCAATGGTACACGGAAGGCACAAGCAAATCCTAACTCCCATTATTATATTAATAATCTGAAGTATTCTTTCTAATTTTGCTACTCTGAAAAATATGTCTACCACATGGTTTCAAAATTACCAAACATGGAAAAATGGCAGATCAACTTTAAAACAAAATGATCTATTGGATCTGGATCCTTACAGCCAACATCCAGGGTGATCCTGCCAGTTGCTCTTCCAGCATCATTGATGGCCACACAGGTATAATCACCAGCATCCAGATCTTGTGTTTCTTGAATCTTCAAAAGTCCCAAGAGGGGATCAATGATGAGGAATGTTGAGGAGCTCAACTCAAGATCTCCTAAGAAAAAACAGAGGGGAAAACATTAAAGCATTTACACCAGCTATTGGTCTGATTTCAAAACTTCTGAATAAAGTTGACTGCAAAGTTTTTAAATACAAGAGTCTGGCACAACATTACACTTTCTAAAAGTTAAAATCGTGACCTATAATAAATGTGTACAAATATTTCCTATATACGTATATCTGTGTATGTACAAACATAAATAAGAAAGAGCTCTTTGAAGCTACATTGGAGAACTAGGAAAGGTTGGTAGCTATAACTAATGCTATGTTAGGTAAGAAGGGAATAGGAAGAGTTAAGGAGGTTTCTACCATCTTTGTAGCAGGATATATTTTGGTTTCTCAAGAAATTTTTGAAAGACTGGAGGTTTCCTGGGTTTAGCTAATCGCCAGCACCTCAAATCTCCCAAGAACCACTTTTATTGGAAGGCAGATGATGCCTCCTCAAAGCTGTGACTTAGGTTCAGCTTTTCCTTGTGCTTTACCTCCTCCGAGGTATTTCCCCTCCAGAGAATGAAATTAACCAGGATGACCAGTATCATACAAAATACATAGTACTGGATGTTTAATGCCAGCTCAGTGTATGTATTATTTTTGTTTGTTTTTATAAAGGGTAATACCAAACATGTCAAGATCTAGAAAACTTCCAGGAATTTTGAGGGGCACCAGTCTTAAGAGTTTCATAGCATTCTCAAGTACTCTCCAATGTCACACACCCTCCACATGTCCTGGGCCTGAAGATAATGAAAATAACTCTTAGCTTCTAGTGGGCAAAGAAAATGCAAGAGCCAGTTCCATAATTCTCTAGGGCACTGAAAACAGCACCAACCAACAGACTCAGCGCCACAGACAGACAATTCTCTTTGTGTTTATATACTTTTCATAGGAGAGGAGGCCAAAGGAATCAAAATTTAAAAAACAAAATTACATTAGCAACTAACTGTCGGTGCCAAAACAAAGTATTATGCAGCATTCCAGTATTTAAAAACCCCAATCATCCCTGTAAGCTTGCTACTGCATACCACGTGAGAATGAGAGCAGCAACTAAAGCGCTGTCTATGTGCTTCTGAGAAATTTTCATAAATGAAAGCAGATGATGTTGACATAAACTTTCCTCCCACCAAGGGAGGATGCAACGTGACCTCGCTGTTCATCAAGTCTTAAAATGTTTGGACTAAATGGAAATCCGTTTAGATTTTTGGAATTTGTTTCCCTTTTATATATCTTTTGTATATGTCAGAGAATATAACAGGGTGAAATAAAGATGTTATTGCTAGTAGTTCTTTTCTCAAATTAGTATTCTTTTAAAGAAAGAATACTAAACTCCTCAGACTGCCCCCATCATATACTATATACATGAAAGAATACTAGGCTCCCCAGACTCCCCCATCATATACTATATACATGAAATACTAGACTCACCAGACTCCCCCATCATATACTATGCACACGAAATACTAGACTCACCAGACTCCCCCATCATATACTATATACACGAAATACTAGGCTCCCCAGACTCCCCCATTATATACTATATACACAAAATACTAGGCTCCCCAGACTCTCCCATCATATATTACATACATGAAATACTAGGCTCACCAGACTCCCCATCATATACTATATACATGAAATACTAGACTCCCCAGACTCCGCCATCATATACTATATACATGAAATATTAGGCTCACCAGACTCCCCCATCATATACTATATACATGAAAGAATACTAGACTCCTCAGACTCCCCCATCGTATACTATACACATGAAAGAATACTAGATTCCTCAGACCCCCCCATCATATACTATATGCATGAAAGAATACTAGACTCACCAGACTCCCCATCATATACTACATACATGAAAGAACACTAGGCTCCCAGACTCCCCCATCATATACTATACACATGAAAGAGTACTAGACTCCTCAGACTCCCCCATCATATACTATATGCATGAAAGAATACTAGGCTCACCAGACTCCCCATCACATACTATATACATGAAATACTAGACTCCCTCAACATATACTATACACATGAAAGAATACTAGACTCCTCAGACTCCCCCATCATATGCTATATACATGAAAGAATACGAGGCTCACCAGACTCCCCCATCATATACTATATAAATGAAAGAATACTAGACTCCTCAGACTCCCCCATCATATACTATATACATGAAAGTATACTAGACTCACCAGACTCCCCCATCATATACTATATACATGAAAGAATACTAGGCTCCCCTGACCCCCATATATGCTATATACGTGAAAGAATACTAGGCTCACTAGACTCCCCCATCATATACTATATACATGAAATATTAGACTCCCCAGACTCCCCCATCATATGCTATATACATGAAAGAATACTAGGCTCACCAGACTCCCCGTCATATGCTATATACATGAAATATTAGACTCACCAGACTCTTCCATCATATACTATATACATGTAGTGTAATTCAACTCTTACCACAAAAATCTACTAAAATAAAAACATAAAAATCCAAAAAAAGAATATCAGCCATGAAACAAAAATTGAAAAATACTAGTTCAATTAAGTTTGCATTTCGATCACATTTTGATATTTCTCTCTTGATGGCTAATGAAAAATTACTCATCAAATTATTCAAAAACCATAGAGAACTATTGAATTGTTAGATGCAAATGAAATAGGGATTATCTACTTTTAACATTAGTTAAGACCCAAAGAGGGGTATACATAGCAAGATGCATAAACTTTGCTGATAATCCACTCTAAGATTTTCAATCATTCTCTTGGAGAAGAGTTCTTTTTCTGGGGAAGTTTAAATTCAGTCCTGGCCTCTGTGGATATAAAGACTAAAAAAGATCATTATCTCTGATATAAGATCCATTCAAATAGTTGATGATAATTAAGTAGTTATAAAATGTTTGTGTTAAGACTTCCTAACAGTAATCTTAAAAATTATTATGGACCCTAATGAATTATTGTTTATATGGATCATACTTATTTATACTGTATTTAGCATTTTATCAATCAATATAAGAAATTCTAAAACACATGCATTCACTTATTTTATAATAAACTCAGGACATTTTAACATAATTAACATATTTAATAAAATTATATTTTGCAAAACAAGAGAAGTTTAAATGAGAGGAATGGCATTGTTTCACATTTTTGCAAAGCTCTGCAATGTTGAATGTCTAGCATAACAGAAGACAGCTAAGGGCTCATATTTGCTTCTGCATTCAGCCTCTTAGCTATCACACAACACAGAGCCTTCAGAAACTCCAATATTCATTTGTGAGACAATGACAGTGAAAAAGACAACTTATTATGTTATTATGAAAATACTTTTGATCTTGTGGATCCCCTAAAAGAACTGTGGGAATTTCCAGAGATTCAAAACCACTTTTTTAAGAACCACTGCTCTAAATAAATAAATCTAATTTAAAAAAGTTTTAGCAGAAAATTTTCATAAAATGTTAACAGTATTCCTGATTCTCTTTGAACCCACTCTATGTTGTTCATTTCCAAAAAATAAAACATCTAAAATTTTGGATAGCATTATATTTATGGAATCCCTTTTTGCTGATGATCTGAATTGAAATATAGGTTTTTTTCAACACCATTAAAACACCTATTTTATTTAATCAGAATTGCCAGAAAAAAAGATACAAAGAAAAAGTTATTCTTACATTGAAGATAGGAACTCTTTCTCTCCATCCTTATGGTTTCCATAAGGTAGGATTTTCTAACCTTCTGGGGTCTTGTCCTCAGGGGAGATGAGATAGGAAGGTCCACTTCCCCACAACACCTTCCATTCTTGGGCTGTCTGCATGCAGAGGAGTTGGTCCTCTCTAACCCAAAGGCTAATCTTTACTAATGGTGGTCCTGACTGAATTTACACAGTAACTTGGAAGGGTAAGTGGGCGTGATCCTGGGTTCCAGGGCAGTTCTGCCAATTGTTGATGAACCTCAGGAACACATCTTATACTATGGTCAGTCAGTATCTAATGCTCATGTTCTAGCTCTGTTGGTTCATAATCTGGACAGAAAAAGAGTACGTTATTTATTGGACCCACTGAACTATAATATGGTTGAGAGGAGAAACTCGTAAGTAGTGAATTTCTAGAACCTTCCATATGATGGCTGCATGGCTCTCTACCTTCTCTTTTAGTTTCCAAATTATCTGTGGGGTCAAAACTGGCCTGCAGACTAACTTATTCAGGAAAGTAGCTTTAGTGTAGGGGAATAAAAGACTTTCTGTGTGACTCTCCTATACACAGGCAGAGAAATCAGCATGTTCCATTACTTTTTATTTTGAATTTTTTATTTTCATCTTAAACTACTAAATGACATTGAAAATTTAAAAAATACCATCTCTATATTTTCTAGACCTATTTCATTATAATGTAAGTCTGAAAACTTCAATGAAAAATTTCATTGACAATTCAGAAAGTTAAGTACTTTAAGTAAGTAACATGGGTTTATATTAATGATATAAACTTGATTAAAAAGCAAATCCAGAAATGTCTTCTTATCAGTGAAAACACAAAGACTACAAATCTTTTAATGTGGAAAACCATGAAAATGGCATTATTTCCTAGTTTCCCTCCTTGCTTTTGATTTATATTATTTAAAAATATTTGTTTTCTACATAAAGCCTTTCCTTTCACCTCATGTTCCCCAAAAGTTTGAACTCGAGGTGAATTCATAATTTGGTGATTATGACATCAACCTGTTGCTATGGAAATGTCTGTGATTTAGCAAACAGAATCATAACAATAGGGCTTTGTAATATTTAGCATTTCTCATCTGAAGATTAAAAAGTATTTTGCAAACAGCATTTCAGTAATCCTAGCAACCTCCCAGCTAGGGTGTTTGTAGGATACTTTTTATTTATTTTTTTTATTTTTCTCACAAATTAGAAGAACTGAAACAGAAGCAGCAGCAGGGATTTTTACACAGATATCTCCTGTTAGCATTTGAGCCTGGAGCAGGAGCCAAGTGTATTCTCACCAAGGTTAAGTGGCACATTACTGCTATTTTATTGCAGAATCACAGAGGTGTAATTTTGGTTACAAATACAGAAAGATAATTTCTATACTTGATACTAGCATTTACCAAGCACGAAGTAGCTGGCCAATAAATACATTTGTATTTCAATTACCTGTAAGCTTCCATGTGCGTCTTTACTTGAGCACTTCATAGAAAGCATCCTTGAAAACCTAGACAACTTTATAATAGTGAGAGCGATCACCTCTAAGAAAAGCGAACTGAAATCAGTGAAGCTATTTTAAACATTAACCGAGTATTCTTGGACAATTTTCTACAGGAAACAATCCTAAACTAACAAAGAGAATGTTCAGCTGGATTAGCAAGGCAAACTTTTCCTGCTTTGATTTTCACAGTCCTGTAATCCATACCAGATGTCAAATCCTGAAATTCAGAGTTCAGAATTTGAACTATCGTCTCCACTGAGATCATAAACATATTTTATGAGGCTGCTAAGTCGCACACCAAAATAAATTTTTTTTTTATTGAATCATAGTTGTGTACATTAGTTCAATCATGGGGTACAGTGTGCGGGCTTCCCATGCAGTCTGAGATATTTTTATCAACCTGATTGACATAACATTCATGAGATTTTCTCGTTTACTATGTGAAAACATTTTTGATCCGTATTTAGAAGTTCAAATCATTAAAAAAAAAAACAACCCTAAGTGAATCAGATACAAACATACTTAAGAAACGTACCTTTGAACCATTTAACCTGAGGCGGAGGAACACCAGAGGTTTTGCATTCCATAACTGTTGTGTCCCCAAGTGCAACCAAGAGCTCACTCTGAACGACAACCAACTTTGGGGCTTCTGAAAAAAGCAAACATGCAAATAGTTAACATCTAGCATAAAACCACATGGACCTTGTTTATGTTTACTAAATGAACCAATAGAAAGATCTATCAGGATTTATGTGCTTGGGGCTATTTCAATGTTTATAAGCAGAAAGAAACTGTTATAATGCCTGTATACACAGAGAAGTGTGATGAAAAGATCACCTAGTTAGGCCAAAAAAGAAAAAAATCAGGCAAAAATGAGGAACAAAACCAAAAATAAGTATGATAAAACAAAGTCCAAAATATTTAGGAAATTAATTGAAAGGTCTCTATGAAGATGTATCTAAGGAACAAAAAAGCTTAGATAGCTGGATACATCTTACAGAAATAATATTAAAGGAACAGGGAGGGGGATAATTATAGTAAAAATGCAGTCAAAAGAGGAATGCTGGTTAATTAAGACTTGAGGTTAACACAATTGCAGATAAGTTGGTTAATAACATTTTCTGCATGACTTTAAGGATATTCACGTCTAACCCTGGAGACATTGGGATATTTACAGTCTAAGTTTGTCTCTTTACTGTAAGTAGAGTCTCTTGGTTTTGACTCTTTTTTCCCTCATATATGCTAAATATCCATACACAGTTTCTTACTTTGCTGTGGTTGTTTCACCTTCTAGTTAAATAGCTCAGTTGTCTCATATATTTTCTCTTAACTGGATATATTAGGACTTTCAAATTTCAAATAAGATAGCTTTAAACAAAGCTAAGGTCTTCTCAGAGATCATATTACTCCTCTGCTAGAAAATCTTAAGTATTTCCCATTGCTTTCAAAATTCCATAGTTTATCTTTCAAAAATCATAAATTGGTGCATAGTCTTATTTTTAATTTCAAAATACAGTTGAACAGTTGTAAGTTCACTGCCAAGGAACTGCAACTAACAGGTCAACATATAAGGGTGATCAACATAAAGAACTAAGCCTGCTGTACTGATATGTACATGTACTTTACTTTCTTGTACAGTTTTTATTTTAAAATGTCATATGAAATCAAAACACAGTAAAATCCTGTGGCATCATACAAAATCAATACACTTACTGTTTTTTCAGGATTTAACGACTTTTTTCTAAAAAGAGTCAGTCTTAGTCTGTTTCTTTTTCTTATGATAAGTGTGAGTGGAGAAAGCATTCTCAGCTCTGGCTATAGCACTCAGCATACCTGAGGATTTTTTTCCACAGCAAGTGACATCAACTTCATTATCAGACTCCATCCTCTTCTGGAGTCTCTGCAATTTCCATGTTATCCTCACTTGCTTTGTCCACTTCATCAGCTGCTTCATGGACTTTCAGACTGGTTTGTACTTCGGTCAAGATCTCATGGTAAACTGATTCTGGGTCAAGTTCCTAACAGGTTGCCACCTCATCATTCATTGCAAAAAACCTTCAAAATCTACTCCTTTGAGTTCTGCCACCAGAGATGTACTGTCTGATGGGGTCAAAATATTGTACTCTTGGGTTGTGACAAATCCAAACTACTTGACACACTTCTGTATCATTTCTGGCTGAATTTTATTCCAAGCAGAACTGATACAGAGGACAACATCCAGAGCATTAACTAAGACAGTAGATAAAGTTGTTTCCACAGGTAGACCTCAGGTCTATGTTTTAGTAATAACCCACTGCAGGCATTGGGCTCAGCAGTACCTTTTAAATGTTTTGATGATTTCTTGGTCAAGAGGTTGGATTTTTGAGGTTGCGTTTGGAGGCAGAAATTTCAGTGTCACATTCGTGATAAGATTTACCCGCAGATGACTAGAACAGTTATCTGCTATCAGTGGAATAGAGTGTTCTTCTTCATTTGTCCACACCACTTACCCACTCCTCAAACAGGGGCATCCGGGTGCATTTGTTTGATCTCCAAGTGGTCTTCACGCTTCAGGTTTTCATATGCATGTGGTTTTCCTGAAAGTTGTGCTAGCTCAACCAGGGCCTTATTCTATCTCTGGCTGAGCTAGCACAAAGCAGAACTATGAAATGTTCTTTGGAAAGTTTTCTGCCTTTACATTTGTCACCCTTCATGATGAGGCTACTGTCAGGAATCACCTTGAAAAAGAGCCCACGCTCATCAGCGTTAAAGATGTTGTCACCTTTGAATCCTCTAGTGAAGTCTAGGAACTTTTTGATGAACTCTTTCACTTCTACTAGAATGTCACTTGATTCACCACACATGATCTCTGGGAGATGTCACAATGAAGTTTAAATTTCTTGAGCCAATTTCTAGAACTAAGCAACTTCATAAGCCTGAAGATTTGGGCATTAACTGTCCTCCTTTGTTTGTTTGGCTGGGGTCGGGTTTAAACCTGCCACCTCCAGTATATGAGGCTAGCGTCCTACTCCTTTGAGCCACAGGCACTGCCCTGTCCTCCTTTGTTCGAACCAGCTTAATGTGGTTTCATTGACTTCATGGCAGAAGTCTTCCTTCCTCTCCACTGTAAGTCTCTCTTTTCCTTACCATATCTCTCCAAGTACTAATGTTTATGTTTTTTGGATTTGGCCTTGCTAATACCAAAATGTTCCACTGTCTTTCTTTGGCTACTGTTTTCTGAAAAATGTAAAAGATAAACCCTTTCCTTCAAGGTCAGCTCTTTGAGTTTTTCATTTGGGCCATTATGTCTTGGTTAACTGTAAAAGTTTTCTGTAATTGTAGACTATACCTACAATTCAAACCAGTCCTTCTCATTGGAAAAATCTTCCACAACACGTGATAAGCAATAGGACATTAGGCCTAATCCAACATGTGGTAATAATAAAACATTAAAAAACAACTTATACTGGCTCGGCGCCTGTGGCTCAACGGGCTAAGGCACCAGCCACGTACACCTGAGCTGGGGGGTTCGAATCCAGCCCCAGGGCCCGCCAAACAACAATGATGGCTGCAACCAAAAAAATGGCCGGGCGTTGTGGCGGGCGCCTGTAGTCCCAGCTACTTGGGAGGCGGAGGCAAGAGACTCGCTTGAGCCCAGGAATTGGAGGTTGCTGTGAGCTGTGATG
>CAUYON010040326.1:0-13666 GCA_963573935.1 Arctocebus calabarensis | reverse complement strand
CCGCGGCACAGGGGAAGGAGGTCCGATTTTTAGAGGGTCTCTCCCGTGGGGTAGAGTGGGAGGACAGCCGAACTCTGCTCGCTTGTTTGTATGGAGGTATGGCGTATACTGCGAGCTGTTCTCTTGGGGGAGGGGACTCCCGTCTGCCTGGTGATGTGCTCTGTATCTTTTATTTGTATCCTTGTGGTCGCAGGTCGCTCCAATAGGGTTGATGTGTGTTCCTCGACCTTGTCTCTTGACTCAGCTCCAAACTGTTGGCTTTCTTGCTAAATTTCTGTCCTTTAACTCTCCTTCTGGACAGGAGTGTCTGCAGAAAGCTGGCTACAGACTGCCATCTTGGCTCCTCCCCCGGTATTATGGACATTTTTATGGATGTTGATCCTACCAATCCTTGAAGCATGATGTATTTTCCCATTAGCTTGTATCACCTATAATTTCTTCCCTCAGTGTTTACCTTTTAAGGATCTCTCACTTCCTTTAGTATATTCACAGGTATTTTATTTTCTTTGTAGCTGTTATGAATGGTGTTGGGCCTTTAGTTTGACTCTCAGGTTGACTGTTATTAGTATACAGAAATGCTACTGATTTATGAACACTGATTTTACATTCTGAGATTTTGTTGAATTTATTGCTCAAATCCTAGAGACTCTTACAGGACTCTGGGATTTTCTAGATACTATATCATTAGGGAAAAGCAATAGTTTATCCTCCTATTTCCCAATTTGTATACTATTAATATTCTCTCATATGATTGCTCTGGCTAGGACTTCTAGCAGTATGTTGAGTAGAAGTTGAGATAGTGTGCACCCTTGTCTTGTAACACTTTTTAGTGGGGAAATGCAAATCAAAATCACAATGAGATATCATCTAACTCCAATGAAGATGGATCATATAAAAAGTCCAAAAATAACAGGTGCTGGTATGGATACAGAGAGAAAGGAACTCTTACACGCTATTGATGGAACTGAAAACTAATACATCTATGGAAAGACATAGGGAGACAGCACAAAGAAATTAAAATAGACTTACCATTTGATCCAGTAATCCCAATGCTGCGTATATACCCAAAGTGGGGGAAAGACATTTTGAAAACAGGACACCTGCATTCAAATGTGTATAGCACACAATTCACAATAACAAAGACTTGGCAACAACTCAGTGCCTATCAATACATGAGTGGTTTCATAAAATGTTGTATATTCAGACCATGGAGTACTGCTGAACTATAAAAAAATGGGGAATATTCTCTTTTGTGAAAACCTGGATGGAAATGAAGACCATTCTTCCAAATAAAACATCCCCCCAAATGAGAAACAAACACCTGTACCTGATACTAACTTGGAACTAATTGTTTAACACTTAAGTGCACATAAGTAAATCAAAAGAAAATCGTGATGGGGAGGGATGAAGTGGGGATGGACAAATTCACACCTATTGGGTACAATGCACACTATCTGGGTGAAGGGTACACTTATAATTCTGACTCAAATTATACAAAAACAACATATATAAACAAAACATGTATACCCCTAATATTCTGAAATAAAACTTAATTGCTATATAATTCACAAAATTAATTTTATAAAAATGTAAAATTTGGTAATTTGGGGTATATGATAAGTCCTCACTTAATATCACTGATACTTTCTTAGACATTGTGATTTTAAGCGGACTGATATATAATGAAATCAATTTTACCATTGGTTAATTGATAGACATAAACTTTAATTTCTAAAGTATATTTTTGGTAATAGAAACATCACCAAACTCCTTAATAAATACCCCAAACCCTTTCAGTATTAAACACTAAAGCAAATGTGAGCCATAAATACATTAAAGAAAGATTAATAAAGACAAATAAGATAAATATTTATCAAATTTTGGTGAATCAGTAAGTGACAGTGGACATAGGATAAATCAAGGCAGTGGTGGATTAAATCAAAGAATAAATGTTTATAAACTGAAAACTGTAAGTTGCACTTCCTATTTCCATACAGTTCAGAAGCAATCACAAATATGGCAGGGTAACAAGAGTGCTTTTGTATCATGCTGTTCATTACTGTGCATTTGTATGATCATCTACTTTAAGCATTTTTGCAAAAACTTACATTCTTTCTTTTATTCATTTTCAAACCCATTTATTTCAGTTCAGGGTGTAAGTGGCTAGCGCCTGTCAGAGTAACTCAGAGCACATGGCAGGAACCAAACCTGGACAGGGTATCATTCCACTGCAGGGCACATTCACACATGTATTCATAGATATTGGAATAATTCAGATATTCCTATTAATCTAATATTCAAATCTTTGGAATGTAGGGGGAAACCTGAATACCTAGAGACCTTGGAAGAATGTGAAAACTTCACAAGGACAGTGATCCTGGCTAGGAATTGATTTGTTTTTTTCACCAATGTTATAACAACAGTGAAAAAATATTATTAAAGGACATGCTGTTTTCACAAAATTGTACAATAGCAACTAGTTAATCCCAAATATTATCATCACTCCAAAAAGAAACTGTTCACTGATATGCATTTCCCATACCAACCCACAGCCTATGGAAGCCATTAATCTATTTTCAGTCTTGATAAAGGTGTCTATTTGGAGCCTTTATGAATCAAATTACACAGTATGTTTTCTTTTGTTTCTTGATATTTTCACTTACCATAATATTTTAAATTTTACTTTATGTAGTATCATATACCAGTACTTGGTTTTATGGCAGAATAATATTCCATTGTATAGATATACCACATTTTCTCTATTCATTTGTTGATGAGCATCTGAATTATTTCTACATTTTGGTTATTATAAGTAATTCTGCTATAAATGTTCACATACAATGTGTGTATGTGAACATATGTTACCAGTTCTCTTGAGTGGAATTACTAGGCCATATGGTAACCCTATGTTGAAATTTCTTTATTGTTACCAAACTGTTATCTACAGTGCACCATTTTACATTTTCAACAGCAATAGAAGTTTCCAATTTTATGCTGCTCGTTAATGTGCATCATTTTTTTCTAGTCATTCTAGTGGGTGTGAAATGGTATCTCATTGCAGTATAAATTTGCATTTCCCTCAGAACTAATGTTCTTGAGCATCTTTTCATGTACCTACTATCTGTAATCTTATTTGGAGAAATGTATATTCCAAGAATTTCTCCATTGGGTAAATGGCCTTTCTATCGTGAGTTGTGTCTTATTAATAGTATCTTATACTTCTAAAACAGAATATATAGGAATGGGTAAGTTATAAAGAACAGAGATATTTTTCTAATTGTTTTGGAGTCTGACAAGTCTTAAGTTTAAGGAATTGGCATCTTAAGAGGTCTTTATTGCTGTGTCATCACATGGCAGAAGGCAGAAGAATGAAAGAATTCAAGAAAGGGAAAAAATAAGACAGGGCCAAACTCACTTTTATAATAAACTCATTCCCATAATTGTGACATTAATTCATTCAAGAGAGAAGATGCCTCATGAAAAAATGACTTCCTTAAGATCCTACCTCTCATCACTGTTGGACTGGAGATTAATTGTCAAACACATGAACTTTGGGGTATATATTCAAACCATAATTACTTCATGAACAGCTTCTAAAATTTATGTTGTGGGATGGTTAATGAGTACAAACATATAGTTTCATGTCACATATAAGTAGAATGAAAAATATGATAGTACAAGAAAGTGACTAGCACCACTAAATTAGGATATACTTTAAATAAAAAGTATATTTAATAAAGTATGGAATTGAAATGTTCCTAAAACAAAGAAGTGATAAATGTCTGATGTGATGAATAATGTAATTACACTTATTTCATTAACTGATGCTGTATATATCAAAGCATCACATGAACCCTATAAAGATACACAACTAGCATGGACCAATAAAAAAATGTCCTTCTCATATGCAAAATATATTCATTCCATTCCAATAGATCTTATTTTGGGGGGTTCCATTCATAGTTCAGTGGGTAGGGTGCTGAGCACATACACCAAGGCTGGCAGGTTTGAACCCAGCCCCGGGCCAGCTAAAATATCCCAGGCTGATTGCTTCAAGTGTTTTTCCTGCACTTTCTTCTAGTTTCACACCTTATATTTAAATCTTTTATCCAGTGAGAGTCTATCTTTGTTAATGGTGAAAGGTGTGGGTCCAGTTTCAGTCTCTTAAGGGTCACCAGCCAGTTCATCCAGCACCATTTGTTAAATAGGGAGTTTCTTCCCCACTGAATGTTTTTGATTGGCTTATCAAAGATCAAATGACAGTAAGTAGCTGAGTTCATCTCTTAGTTCTCTATTCTGTTCCATACATCTACCTCTCTATTTTTGTGCCAGTACCATGCTGTTTTGATCACTATTGATTTATAGTTTAATCTGAGGTCTGGTAGAGTGATTCCTCCTGCTTTGTTTTTATTTCTGAGTAGTGTCTTGGCTATTTGAGTTTTTTTCTGATTCCATATAAAACAAAGTACTATTTTTTTGAGATCTTTAAAGTATGACGGTGGAGCTTTAATAGGGATTGCATTAAAATTGTATATTGCTTTGGGTAATATGGACATTTTAACAATGTTGATTCTTCCCAGCCATGAGCATGGTATGGTTTTCTATTTGTTAACATCTTCAGCTATTTCTTTTCTTAGAGTTTCAAAGTTCTTTTCATAGAGATCTTTCACATTCTTTGTTAGGTAAACTCCCAAATATTTTATCTTCTTTGGCACTAAAAATGCTCATCATCCTTAATCATCAGAGAAATGCAAATCAAAACCACTTTGAGATACCATCTAACTCCAGTAAGATTAGCCCACATCACACAAAACCTCTAAACCAGAGATGTTAGCATGGAAGTGGAGACAAGGGAACATTTCTGCACTGCTGGTGGGAATGCAAACTAATATGTTCCTTTCGGAAAGATGTTTGGAGATCACTTAGGGATTTAAAAATAGACCTGCCATTTGATACTACATTTCCTCTACTAGGTATATATCCAGAAGATCAAAAATCACTTTATAACAAAGATATTTGTACCAGAATGTTTATTGCAGCCCAATTCATAATTGCTAAGTCATGGAAGAAGCCCAAGTGTGCATCAACCCATGAATGGATTAATAAATTGTGGTATATGTACACCATGGAATATTATGCAACCTTAAAAAAGATGGCGACTTTACCTCTTTCATGTTTACATGGATGGAGCTAGAACATTTTCTTCTTAGCAAAGTATCTCAAGAATGGAAGAAAAAGTATCCAATGTACTCAGCCCTACTATGAAACCAAGTTATAGCTTTCATATGAAAGTTATAACCCAATTATAGCCCAAGAAGAAGGGGAAAGGGGAGAAGGGAGGGGAGAGGAGGGGAGAGGTTGGGTGGAGGGAGGGTAATTGGTAGAACCACACCTACAGTGCATTTTACAAGGATACATGTTAAATTTACTAAGTGTAGAGTATAAATGTCTTAACACACTAACTAAGACAATGCAGTGAAGGCTATGTTAACCAGTCTGATGAAAATATTTCAAATGGTATATAAAAGCAGCACATTGTACCCCATGATTGCATTAATGTACACAGCTATGATTTAATAACAAAAAATAAATAAAATTTGTTAAGAAAGTAAAAAAAAAAAGATAGATATGAAGAAACAAAAATCAGAAGAAAAGACATTCCAGTCAGGGAAAAGGCAGGAAGCATTAAAGTGTGTCTATGTCCCGGAGCTGCACACGCAGAGAGCAAGTCTCGTGATTAGCACCAGGCACCTATGGGAGGTCACCAAGTTTCTCCATGTCTTCTCAGTAAGGCTGATCTGAGCAAGTGCCAATGGTGCATTTCCCATTCTGATTGGTCTTATTTCACACTGAATGAGGTAAATGAAAATGGATGCAGCACTAGAGGACTTCAGGGAATTATTTTGTAATTTGGGCATTAATTGACTATTGGTTGGTTATAATTGGGAAATTTGGTCTTTTTTTTTTTTTTAACAGTCTCACTTTATCATCCTTGGTAGAGCGCTGTGACATCACAGCTCACAGCAAACTCAAATTCCTGGGCTCAAGTGATTCTCTTGTCTCAGCCTCCCAAGTAGCTGTGACTACAGGTGCCTGCCACCATGCCGGCTATTTTTAGAGACAGGGTCTCGCTCTTGCTCAGGCTGGTCTTGAACTCTTGAACTCAGACAATCCACCCACCTTGGATGGATTGGTCTCCCAGAATGCTAGGATTAACAGGCATGAGCCACCTCGCCCAGCCTCGGAACCTTGGTCTTCTCCAAGAAGATCCGATGCTAAAGCCTCTGTAATTCTCAAGGACGAAGTAGGAATTTCCCATGCAGTAGATTTAGATTCAGTTTCATGCATCCATAATGAGAGCTATAAATTTCAATGGGTGGAGGCTTGGCTCGTCCCAGTGTGGGACTTCACAGCAAGGAAGTTACAACTAAACTGGAAAGAACGACTTGCAAATGATACTCCAACCCTTTCTTCTGGAAAAGAGGATGGACAATAGGAAGTGAGGAACATTCTGGGAACTGCCCCATTCCCCTCTCTGGAATGTAAAAGTCTGGGAAATGCAAGCAAGGTTTGCTCTTGCAATATTTATACGACTTGTGCACAGAAAACATGAGGGGTAATAGAATTCTTCATTCAAGTTAATTACAATACTATCTGCATCCAACAGGTACCAAACAGTTGGTTTCCTACTTTTTGTTTTGTTCTTTGAGACAGAGTCTTGGTCTGTTGTCTAGACTGTAGTACAGTGGCATCATCATAGCAACCTCCAACTTTCGAACGCCGGGGCTCAAGCAATCCTCCTGCCCCAGCATTCCGTGTAGCTGGAATTACAGGAGCACACCTCAATGCCCAGCTAGTTTTAAAAAGTTTTTGTTCTCTCTATATTGCTTAGGTGGCTCTTGGATTCCTGGCCTCAAGCTATTTTCCTGTCTTGGCCTTCCCAAGTGCTAGGATTATAGCAGTGAACCACCACGCCCAGCCCCCTTCGTCTCCCTCAATCTTCTCACCTGCAACAAAGTGGCTGGGAGGATTTCCTCTGGCTCAGACTCTCTGTCCTCAACAATTACATCTAGGTGAAACTGGAGCTCCAAATTAGATACCTGGAGGCGTAGGGTCTAGGCCTGACTCTGTCAGTGGGGCCCAGTCTTTTCTTTTGCCTTCATACCAGCTCGTGCTATATACACCCTCACCCCAAACACCTCTTATTAGACACAGTCATCATTAATGAGCATGGGCACCTCTACTCAGTTCCTGGTCCTTACGGTGCATTTTTGAGCAAGACAGTCTCAATGTGCTCCATACATCCTTCCCCTCACCTCATATTTTGTATGATTCTAGGTTTAAATTATCATCAAAAGAGCTTTGAAAAAATAGGCTTCTACATAATTATAGTTTTATATGCTTAGTGTCTCAAAAGACTTAAAACAAGGCCAAGTGCAGAGGCCTTGGAATCCCAAAACTTCGGAAGCCCAAGACAGGAGGATCACATAAGCCAGGAGTCCAAGATCAGCCCGAGTGACACAGCAAAATCCTGTCTCCTCAAAAAATAAGAAAAAATATCCAGGTGTGGTGGTGCATACCTGTAGTCTCGGCTACTCAGAAAGCTGAGGTGGGAAGATGGCTTGAGCCTGTGAACTAGTATCACATGCCGCTGTGCTCCTGCCTGGGTGACAGAGCAGAACTCTGTCTATAAAAAAAAGAAAAAAACAAAGCAAAGGAAGGTTCAGAGAAGGTGCTAACACTGACTTTTCCCTGGGGAAGGGACCTGGGAGCCTGAGAGATTAGCTTTTCACTATATACCTGTTCTTTTGTTTTTTACTGAAGACATGTTAAATTAGAGATTTTATTTGTATATCACAAAGACCTGAGGGATAATGACTTAAGTAAGAGAAGAGTTTTATTTTTCTTGCTAAATGAAAAGTCTGGGCAGACTGTCTGGAGCTGGTACAACATGAGGTGCCCCACTCCTCCCAGCCCTCTGCTCCACCTCCTTAGGTTGTGGCCATGTCTAGCCTCAAGCTCACAGGCAGCTGCTCGAGCTCCAGGCAGGGCCCCTGTGTTTCAGGCAAGAAGGCGGAAGGGCGAAGAGCATTGCCAGCTGGTTACAGCCCCTTTCAAGCGCTTTCCTGAGAACCATGTCAGCAACTTCCTCTTACCACTCAGCTCTGCTCAGAAGTGTGTGATGCTGCTCCCTCCGCTGCAAGGGAGGCAGGGAAATGAGTTTTCTCAATGGGCACACATGTATTGCCACTCCACGTGAAACTGGGGTGGCTTCTGTTACTGACAATGGAGAGAAGGGATGCGGACTCCAGAATCTGCAGCGTAGGTCAAGCACGCATTGTATTAGAAACAAAAAAACAAACAAAACAAAGAAAACCAGGGCGGTGCCCGTAGTTCAGTCAGCAGGGTCCTGGCCACATATACTGAGGGTGGCAGGTGCACACCCGGCTCAGGCCAGCTAAAAACAACAATGACGGTGGGGCCACATCTACGGTGCATCTTAGAAGGGTACAGGTGAAACTTACTAAATGCAGAATATAAATGTCTTAACACAATAAGAAAATGCCATGAAGGCTATGTTAACCAGTTTGATGAAAATATTTCAGATTGAATATGAAACCAGCACATTGTACCCCATGATTGCATTCACGTACACAGCTATGATTTAATTAAAAAAAAAAAATGACAACTGCAACAACAACAACAAATAGCCGGGTATTGTGGCAGGCACCTATAGTACCAGCTACTTGGGAGGTTGAGGTAAGAGGATCGCTTGAGCTCAAGATTTTGAGGTTGCTGTGAACTGTGATGCTATAGCACTCTATCCAGGGTGACAAAGTGAGACTGTGTCTCAAAAAATAAATAAATAAATAAATAAATAAAAGGAAAACAACCATAGATATATCTCAATCAAAAAAAAAAAAAATTCTGGCTCGGCACCTGTGGCTCAATGGGCTAAGGCACCAGTCACATACACCTGAGCTGGCGGGTTCGAATCCAGCCCAGGCCAGCCAAACAACAATGACAGCTGCAACCAAAAAACGGCTGGGCGTTCTGGCGGGCACCTGTAGTCCCAGCCAGGAGGCAGAGACAGGAGACTCACTTGAGCTCAGGAATTGGAGGTTGCTGTGAGCTGTGATGCCACCACACTCTATCCAGCGTGACAGCTTGAGCTCTGTCACAAAAGAAAGAAAGAAAGAAAGAAATTCTTGTACCTTCAATGAATCTCCAACAATAAAAAAAAATTCTTGGTAAGGGGAAGAAGGGAGGGGCTGGGTAAGTCCCTACATATCAGGTATAAGGTAGGGGTATATAGCATGCTTCCTGGAGTACTCAACTACAACTCAGACTTTGGAATTTACCGTTCAAATGCAAACTATGTAACCTAATTGTAACCCTCATGTTAACCTGAAAAAAAATCTTTGGGAAAAGTCACAGCTTGAGAGCTGACTGTGTTGGGTGGTGGAGCGCAGAACTCAAAGGACCTCCCCCAGTGAAACAGCCATTTAACTGCTGAAAACCATAAAATAACCATTTAAAGGCTTCAGAAATTGTTCAAAGGCCATACTTTGTCTGAGGATTTCTGCTCACTCTCGGGGAGAGGCGACGTTTGAGTGGCATCTCCGTTTCCACCCTTAGCTCTGTTCTAGCAGGCGAGTCTTCCCTGGCACTCATCAGGATGTCTCATGTAAGGGCTGGATCCTGACTCAAAGAGTCTGGATTTTAGAGATATTTACCCCCATGGCTTTTGTTTTTGTCTCACCTCCCCTCCTTTTTTAAAAGCTGAAGTTGTTTTAAAAGAAAACTGCTGTCATTCATTTTTTTTTTGTGTGTGTGTATGGTTTTTGGCCAGGGCTGGGTTTGAACCCTCCACCTCCGGCATATGGGGCCGGCACCCTACTCCTTTGAGCCACAGGTGCCGCCCTGCTTTTATTCTTCTAGGGCTGTAAAGCTCAGACTCCCCTTAACGACAGCAAAGAAAGAATAGGACCAAGAATTGAGATTTCCAGGCTTGGGTATTTACTGTTTTCTTGGGAAAGCCACTCTCCTCTCTGTATTTTCCCTTCCTCAGGAGAGAAAAGAAAAGCCCATTCAGGAAACAGGAAGACATATCCAGACTGTCCCAAAGACTCTACAGTCATGATCTGACTCTGCTGTCCCCACAACCTGTGTCTCTGGTTCTTGTCCTCTCTCTTCCCGTAAGTGACTCTTATCCTCATTCTCTCTCACTCATTAAAATGTTTATCTCCTGGCCTGGGCGAGGTGGCTCCTGCCTGTAATCCTGGCACTCTGGGAGGCTGAGGCGGGTGGACTGCCTGAGCTCACAGGTTTGAGACCAGCCTGAGACCCAGGGAGACCCTGTCTCTAAAAATAGCCAGGTGTATGCCAGGCGCCTGTAGCCTCAGCTACTTGGGAGGCTGAGGTAAGAGAATCACCTAAGCCAAGAGTTTGAGGTTGCTGTGAGCTGTGATGCCACAGCACTCTACTGAGGACAACATAGTGAGACTCTGTCTCAAAAAAAAAAAAAATGTTTATTTCCTGAAAAGCTCTGGAGTGTGTGCTGGAGATGAGGATTTGGTCTACGGTCAGGGGTATCGAACCTATGGCTTGCAGGCTGCACGTAGATTATGGGAGGACTTTTTTGCTTATCTGTGGTGGGAGATAATATCAAAAATTATGCACGGACTCTTTTGCTCATCAGCTTCTGTTCAAATTTGTGTATTTAACATGTGACCTAAGACAATGCTGCTTCTTCCAACGTGCTGAAGGAAAGAAAAAAGGCTGGACACTTTTGGGGAGGCAGCTAGAGTTTCTGATACTTGCATGGGGTCACTATGTAAGTTTTGAGACTGACTGTGTTATGGTCCATTATTTCACTTTCAAGAAATGTAGTCAACAGCATCCTTTCCGATTCACCTGTGCAAGTTTCAACTCGGCTCGGCTGTTGGTGATGCTGGGAGGGCTTCATTTGTTTCTATCTGGATGGATTTTACATTTCTTGATTTTTGTATATTTCAAAACTTTCATAATGACCCCCATAACCGTGGATTTAAGGCAAGAAACAGCTAAGAGCTCTCTAGGTGGTAGGAGGTAAGGAGCCATTCCCACAAGAAGGATCCTTTGGAATAAGAAGGGTGAGGCTGAGGTAGAGGTTCAGGTGAAGCAGATGGACAAGGAGGTGATTTGTTTCCTCCCTCATTCTCTCCCTTCCTTTCCTACTGTCTTTTCCTGCTTGGGAATGGAAGGAAAAGAGGGAGAAATGACACTCAGAGGCTGCCTCGTGCCCATCACCATGCTGGGTCTCCCACACTGCAGTCACTCACATAGCACCTTTGTGATTTTTGTCCTTTCTGCTTGCCAGCTATACCGTAACTCACTTAATGTTTTTCTTTAAACCAACTCTCTTTTCTTTTTTTCTTTAACTTACATAACCAACTTCAGCCTTGTACCCTCAACAACACCCATAAAGAATTTGGCATGTTAACGATTATTCTAATGTGTGCAAAAATAAACATTTAACTCTTAGAAGGAAAAAACATGTCTATCTCCATGTCAGGGTTTAATGTGCCACACTTTGGAACTGACTCACTTGGTCCTCTCAACTACTCTACGAGGTAGGAATTATTGTCCTTATCCTACTCTGCACATGAGAAAACGAAGCTTCAGAGAGGTTATGTAACTTGCCAGGGTCACAAAGATAGCAAAGGTAGAGTGATACTTGAATCTTCTTCTGTCTCCAAGGCCTGTGCTGTTTCTTCTGACATTCCCCACAGTGAGGAGGAAGAAGGAAAAGAGAAACACAAAAACGAGTTGGGTCAAAGAGACTTGTTGCACCTGAATCTTCTGTTCAGTCCCTACAAAGAGCCAAGGCCCAGAATCCTCTCTTGCTTCTCTGGCAGACTCCTCGTTCCCTCCACTATAATCAAGTCATGTCTGGCACAAACCTGGGAGTTGATTTATGTTTGTTGAGTGGTGGCTTTGCTCCAAGGGCAGATCCCACCACACCTGTCCTGGTATCAAGGCTCTTAGAAGCCTTTCTAAACCTGCCCTTCCAGAGTCCTAACCCAGCCTTTTCACATGCCATCCCTTAGACCCTACCTTTGTGTTAGCTTCTTGCCCAGACCAAGGCTTTACCCTCAAGTTGGGGCTTGAGCTAGTTTTGCTATTTTAGGTAATAGATTTATGAAAGCAGGTGTTCATGCACAACAGTTTAAAAGCTTTTTTTTAATCTTTTCTTTTCACCAACAGCATTTAGTTGCCAAGCACAGAGAATATACACTTGCTTCACAAAGAAGGGCAGGATTCTTCATCACCTCCCCCGTGGCTCCTTCACCTTGGTCTCCCTAGCAAAGGCCCTGCTGGGGTGTGTCCTTTGTGGTCCTGGGAGAACATGGTTAGGACTATTCAAGGACTTGGACTCAGCCTACCTCTCTGCTACATTCTCTGTCCTGCTAATGGCTGGCTCTGAGCTGAGGGGTGGAAGTAGAGTGTTAGAGGTTATGGGGCAAAGGAACTAGGCTTTATTATGGACCTACTATGTGTCAAACACTGTACTAGATAATTCATCTCTGTTCTCTCATTTAATTCTCTCAGGGAATGGTGGCTCGTACCTGTAATCCCAGCAATTTGAAAGTCCAGGACAGGACTACTTGAAGCCAGGAGTTCAAGACCAGCCTGGACAAAATAGCAAGACCCCAGGCCGGGTGTGGTGGCTCACACCTATAATCCTAGCATTCTGGGAGGACAAGGCTGGTCGATAGCCTGAGCCAGAGCGAGACCTAAAAAATACAGCCAGGCATTGTGGCAGGCACCTGTAGTCCCAGCTACTTGGGAGGCTCAGGCAAGAGAATCACATGAGCCCAAGAGTTTGAGGTTGCTGTGAGCTATGACACCATAGCACTCTACTGAGGGTGACAGAGTGAGACTCTATCTCAAAAAAAAAAAAAAAAGCAAGATCCCAAATCTAAAAAACAAAACAAAACAGGTGGACTCTGTGGTGTGTGCCTATAGTATTAGCTTCTCAGAAGGTGGAGGCAGGAAGGTAGCTTGAGCTCAGGAGTTTGAGGCTGTAGTGAGCTAAGGTCATGCCACTGTACTCCAGCCTGGGTGTCAGAGTAAGACCCTATCTGTAAATAAATAAATAAATGGAAAGATAAATAAATAAAATACTCTCAATAATACAACCATAACAAATAGGTAGTATTAGCCTTATCTTACAGGTGAGGAAATCTAAGTGCGGAAAGTTAAATAACTTGCTTAAGACCACATAGCTACTAAATGGCAGAGCCAACATCTAAACTCAGTTCTTCTATTTGACTCTAAAGTACACATTCTTTACTAAAGGTGAGTTTTCCTTGCCTCTAGATAAGATATATAATAGTTACCAAGGGGACTTAGAAATTATCTAGTTCAGTATTTCCCAGGTTGTAATGCTTCAAAAAACCAGTTCTTCAGACATGAGGAGGAAGAGACCAAAAATTTTTAGAGAATGTTGGTGTAAATGAAATTAAATAGATATCTTTTTTTTTTTTTGAGACAGAGCCTCAAGCTGTCACCCTGGATAGAGTGCTGTGGCATCACAGCTCACAGCAACCTCCAATTCCTGGGTTCAAGTGAGTCTCTTGCCTCCGCCTCCCAAGTAGCTGGGACTACAGGCACCCGCCAC
>CAUYON010040325.1:0-17717 GCA_963573935.1 Arctocebus calabarensis | reverse complement strand
TCTGTCTCAAAAATAAATAAAATAAAATCTCTGGTCTGTTCAGGTCACTTCAGCTGCTTTTTAAAATGGCTTTTTTCTGGAATGCCGGACGTTGTCCCCAGGGAGGGTGGCAGTGGGGCCTCCGCTCCACTGGATGGGGGACTTGGAGAAGGACAATGGCAGGTGCCGTCGTGCAGGTGGAGGAGGGCCCGGTAGGCTTCCTGACAGAGCCCATCTGGATCAGGGCCATTTTGCTGTCGTTCCCTAAGAACTTGAATCCATCGATGACCCCACCGTTGCTGGAGAAGAGGATCTTGAGGTCTTCCTCTGATACCGAGGGCCGGATGTTCAGAGACGCGAGCGGGCCCGGGGGTGAGAAGTTCTGGAAGCCAGGCTTCTTGAAGTGTGGCCACAATCACGGCCATAGTCCTCAGCGAGGCCCTGGTCTTCCTGGCCTTGGGGGCAGCTGCACATTCTGTTGCCTTGACAGTGTGATTGGGACCAGGCTGTGCCCCTTGGTGGCTCACGGCCAGCCGCAGCAGGGCATCTTCCTTTTTGTTGAACAGGATCTTCACCCTCAGCATGTCACCGTAAATGCCGAAAAGAATAAAGAGGCTTTGCGGTGTGACTCTCGGGGTTGAGATTGCTGACCAGCTGGGCGGAGTTCCCGGCCGCTGCTGGAATGGCCGCGGGCCCAGGGCTGGGTGAACGTGAGGAAGAGAAAGGCCTGCAGCTCGAGGAGCGGCAGAGGTGGGAGGGAAACCGGCTCCTGCACACGCAGCCACGGTCTGGTCCGGTGAGGCCGCTGTCCCCAGAGGGCAGGTCTGGGGGGTCCCGCCCTTGTCGTGGTAGTATCTGACAAGGTGACTGGCGAGCTTGGAGAGGTGGATGCGGAGCGCACAGCAGGCACTGGGACGTCCGGCCTTCGGGACAACGTGGCCGCTGCTGGGGAAACCGCTGTTCTTGGTGACGGTGATGATTTTCAGAACTGGGCCAAACTGGGAGATCTGGGCAGCACTTCCCGGGGCACCGGGCAGGAGAGGTTCTCCACAGTGACCCTGAGCTCGGGGCTCGCCCGGCACTGCCATCCCCGCGTCCACGGCAGCAGCTGAGGCTGCCCAGGCCAGCTTTGCCCACCGGACGGAGCTCACCGTGGCCAGGCCGCTGCGTCCGCGCCTGCCTGGGGGAACGGCGGGTCTTGAGCTCCGGGTGACTGGAGAACTGGATGGAAGGCTGGCGGCACAGCACAGCGTCAGCGAGGTGGACGGGCCACAGCGGCTGGCGGCCTCCTGGGTGTTCATCTCAGTGAAGGCCTGGCCTTCCCTTTCCGCCTTAGAAGGGCAGCCCAAGGGGATGACTCCCTCTGTGGTCACTAGGAGTTTGCGAGTGTGGATCACTCTGGAGGGTACCACACTTCTGTTGTCGCCTTTGAACTTCTTACTGTCATTTCCATTTGCTGCAGAGGCTTAGTTGCTCCTCATGATAAAGGGTCCCTTAGTAACACAGGAGACAGGAGCTCGTCAGATCACCGCTTTGTACCAACTGCTGTATCTGGGACAATGCCGTCCATGGCGCATGGAGGGGACCCGCGAGGGCTGCAGTGGAGGCACTCTCTCACGCCATCCCTTAATGAGAACCTGATTCGGTTTCTTTTTAAAACACTTGGGAGCATATGGGAATGGGACAACACAGAATCCCGCTGATAGAACAATCAGGAAATGTCAGGGTGCTTTAAATGGGTGCTGCTATTTGAGGGGCTAAAGAAACAATTTGCAGCACCTGCCAGGAGCTCTAAAACCATTTCTACTGTGCGTTCCCCCTTTCAGAGTCTGTCCTCAGGTGGAATCCTAAAAATAGGAAATCTTTGCCAGGTGTGGTGGTTCAGCTTGTAATCCTAGAACTCAGGAAGGCCAAGGCGGGTGGATTGTCTGAGCTCAAGAGTTCAAGACCAGCCTGAGCAAGAATGAGACCGTGTCTCTACTAAAAATAAAAAAACTAGTCTGGCATTGTGGCAGGTAACTGTAGTCCCAGCTACTCAGAGCAAGAATGAGACAGTGTCTCTACTAAAAATAGAAAAACTAGTCTGGCGTTGTGGCAGGCAACTGTCATCCCAGCTACTCTGGAGGCTGAGGCAGGAGGATTGCTCAAGCCCAAGAGGTTGCTGTGAGCCACTCTTCCCAGGGCACAGAGTGAGACTCTGTTTTTGAAAAAAAGAAGGAAACCTTGGGCGGCACCTGTGGCTAAGTGAGTAGGGCGCCGACCCCATATACCGAGGGCTGCGGGTTCAAACCCGCCCCGGCGAACTGCATCAAAAATTGGCTGGGCGCTGTGATGGGCACCTGTAGTCCCAGCTACCTTGGAGGCTGAGGCAAGAGAATCGCTTAAGCCCAAGAGCTGGAGGTTGCTGTGAGCTGTGACTCCACAGCACTCTACCGAGGGTGATAAAGTGAGACTCTGTCTCCACAAAAATAAAAAAAAGGAAACCTTACCCACAAAGCTGTTCAATACTGTGTTTTTATAATAGCACAAAACTGGATACATCCTAAATATCTAAGAACAGGACGAATAGCTTAGCATATTATGGTTTCCCTGTGTGATAAAACATCAAGATGCCATTGAAATAATACTAATGGACAGTTTCTAAAAGATAGAGAAATTATTAAATCATACTAATAGAAAAACACAGGGCATAAAATTATATGTGTAGTAAGATCTCAACTACAGATATTATGTCTAACAGAACCATATGAAACAAAATCTTAACATTATTTTATCTTTTTCTGTACTGTTTCTAAAACATGAGGTATTTCTTTGTAAGCAGAAGGAATACATTTTAAAATTCATACTAGGCAGATGGCTTACATTAGGTGTCAACATTGTGCTAACTCTGAACTTGAGCCTTTTGATCCCCACGCATAGAGAGCTAGGATGCAATTTTTTCTTAAATCTTTGATTTTTGAGATCTGCTGTTTTCTGACAAATGTTTAATCTTCTATCCTAAAGGTGTTGATACAAAGCATTTAAAAATAAATATTTTCCTTTTTAAAGAGTTAATTCTATTTCATATTTTTAGTTACAGGTTGCTGTTGGGTAACATTCTAAGCAAATTTTATCAGACAAGGGATAATATTAGGTTTTAAAAACCTACAAATGTTTCTATTTTCTGAAAGCACATACACTAAAGATTCAGATCAGTATTTAGTTCTTATTTGAAATTTGTGTTTATATTATATACAATAATTCTGGGGAACTAAAACATTCGGAGATTTTTTTCCCCCATGAAGTGAAAAGTGTGATGATATTAAATGAGCCTACCAACAATGTCAAAACCAAATTTCCACATATCAAAGATAGTAATAAATTACAAGGTTTGTTTTCTTTTTTAAGTTTCTTTTAGATCTAACTTATGAGAAAAAGAAAGAGGAAAATTGTTTTCTATGATGTGCCTTTGATTATTCATAATACACTATTCTCAGAATTCAGTAGTGTTTGATCTTAAAATCACTTTCACAATAGAAAAAAACATTAACAGTGAATAGGACATTTTGATGTTCTCAGAACAGTGATATTTAAAAGTGAAAAGGTTAGGGAGAGGTTGCTCTCAACCTTCTGACTGTCTCCATCCAGTTCCTGCTAAGATATAAACTGGATTTCTACTAGGAGGGATTTGGAGGAGAGCTGGAATGGGGCCCTTCCTTGAAACCTGAACAGTAAACTCCTAGTGGGCAGGAACAGTTTTTTCCTAATTTGCTCTGAGAAGGACCTAGCATAATGCCCCATGAAGAGGAGCATTTAATACAGTGTTTTTCAACCTTTTTCATCTGACGGCACACTTGAACCTTTAGTTCCATGGCACACTTACATTATGTTGATCCAGAAAAAGAGTTTAAAAAAGAATATACTTAATGTGCTCTAAACTTCTTTCAAAAATAATTTAATTCATGTTCTTTAAAAACGTTCACTGCACACATCAGGATCCTCTCACAGCACATCAGTGTGCCATGGCACAGCGATTGAAAACCACTGCTAATAAATGCTTTTACAAGTCCTGGCACGGTGGCTCACACCTGTGATCCTAGCACTCTGGGAGCTCAAGGTGGGTAGATTACCTGAGCCCACAAGTTCAAGAGCAACCTGAGCTGGAGTGAGACCTCATTTCTAAAAATAGCCAGGGTATATGGTGGGGGCCTGTTGTGCCAGCTACTTGGGAGGCTGCCACAACAGAACTGCTTGAGCCTAAAAGGTTGAGGTTGCTGAGAGCTGTGACGCCATGTCACTCTACCGAGGGTGACAAAGCGAGACTGTCTCATAAAATAAAATAAATGCTTTTGCAGAGGATGATGAAGCAAGTGACGTGCAATATGCAAAACTAAAAGAGAGACCCTTAAATCAAGGGATTTACTCGTGAAAACATCTACCCACATAGCATCCATTGTTTATTCTCTTTTATTCTGTTGTGTTTTTTTATTTGTTTCCATGCTGATGCCTCAAGGAAGGCTCCTGCAGCTGGTGGGGGTCGGGGGAGAGCCCTGGTAGAAGGCTCAGCATCTGTTCTCACAGCCAGGGGGGCCTGAGCTCCACAGTGGCCCTGGAGATCTGGAATCTGTCTTCTTTCCTGTCCTTTCTCAGGTTTCTGTTCCACCCTCTCTTTCCTGTCTGGAAGTCCCCTGGCAGCTTTCATCTCCCTGCCATGTTCCTCAGCTGGTCCCACAATGCACCAACTAGCTGTATGGAGGAAGAGGGTGGTCTCCTGCCGTGCTGCAGCTCTTTCCTGCTGTTCTGTTCCCCTCCCTCTTCCCACTCCTTTATTATCACTATGCATTTTATGCTTTTTAATACATTGTTTATGTTAAATTATGATTGACAAAATTCATAAGCATCCGGGGTACAATTGCCTTTCAGAATCACTCTAAGAAGATACCATGTAAAATTGTTTAAAAGTGGCTTGGCACCTGTAGCTCAAGTGGCTAAGGCGCCAGCCACATGTACCAGAGCTGATGGGTTTGAATCCAGCCCAGGCCTGCCAAACATCAATGACAACTACAAGCAGAAAAAAAAAAATAGCCAGGCGGTGTGGCGGGTGCCTGTAGTCCTAGCTACGTGGGAGGCTGAGTCAAGAGAATTGCTTAAGCCCAGGAGTTGGAGGTTGCTATGAGCTGTGACACCACGGCACCGAGGGCGATAAAGTAAGACTATGTCTCTAAACAAATAAAATAAAATAAAATAAAATTTCAAGTTAAAAATTCAATAGAGGTTTGGCGCCTGTGGCTCAACGGGCTAAGGCGCCAGCCACGTACACCTGAGCTGGCAGGTTTGAATCCAGCCCAGGCCTGCCAAACAACAGTGATGGCTGCAACTAAAAAATGACCAGGCGTTGTGGCGGGCACCTGTAGTCCCAGCTACTTGGGAGGCGGAGGCAAGAGACTCGCTTGAGCCCAGGAATTAGAGGTTGCTGTGAGCTATGATGCCACAGCACTCTATCCAGGTGACAGCTTGAGGCTCTGCCTCAAAAAAAAAAAAAAAAACTTCAATAGAAAGATACCTGTTGAGGTCACAGCAGGTAAGGTTTTTATTCTCCTATTGATTACTATAGGAGAATCATAATAGATTTAGGGACCACTGGGCAGAAACCGCACAGGCCCAGATCCTATTACCAAGTGAGGTGGTATCTATACCATCTTCATTTGGTTTCATTCACAAGTATTTCTCAGAGTTCAATATGTCCAGATTGTCATACCTGTTCTAAAATTTTTCAGAAACACTAATGCTCTCAGTCACCATGGCAGCTAATTATAACTCTTAGAAAGCAGCAGTGGTGGGAGAAGGAAGGCAGACAGAAGGAATTTCTGCCTGAGGCATGTTGCTACAGTTGTAAAACTGGTTGAAGACACCATCTTTTATGATATCTGACGTCTATTAGTTTAAAGTGTATAAGATAAATTTCTACTTAAATTTGAAGACAGAAAAATTTTGTCTCTTGAAATAATATTGTATGCTTCCTTTTTAAAGATAAAAGAAACTATATTTGCAACATGAAGTTAAATTTAATATAGAAGTTTAGTAATAAATTTATCCAGGCATCTGGAAATACCTATTTTCTGTTCTTTTTACTTAATTTGTTTTCTGATTCTTTTTATATTCTATTTCCACATAGTTATTTATTTATTATTTATTTATTTTTTGCAGTTTTTTGCTGGGGCTGGATTTGACCCCGCCACCTCTGGCATATGGGGCCAGTGCCCTCCTCCTTTGAGCCACAGGGCCTGCCCCAATTTCCACATAGTTTTATATTATAAGGTATCTCATTTTCTTATCATAGAGTTCCACATTTAAAAATAACTCCAATGAGGCTCAGCACCTGTAGCTCAGTGGCCACATACACCGTGGCGAGCAGGTTTGAACCCAGCCCAGGCCTGCTAAACAACAATGACAACAACGTAAAAATAGCCAAGTGTTGTAGCAGGTGCCTTTAGTCCCAGGTATTTGGGAGGTTGAGGCAAAAGAATTACTTAAGCCCAGGAGTTTGAGGTTGCCGTGAGCTGTGATGCCACAGCACTCTACTGAAGGTGACAGTGTGAGACTCTGTTTCCTTTCTTCGTTCTTTTTTTTTTTTTTTTTTTATACAGAGCCTCAAGCTGTGGCCTGGGTAGAGCACTGTGACATCATAGCTCACAGAAACCTCCAACTTTTGGGCGTAAGTGATTCTCCTGCTTCACCCTCCCAAGTAGCTGGGACTATAGGTGCCCACCACAACGTCCGGCTATTTTTTTTTTTTGGTTGCAGTTGTCATTGTTGTTTGGCCGGCCTGGGCTGAATTTGAACTCGCCAGCTCAGGTGTATGTGGCTGGCGCCTTAGCCGCTTGAGCCACAGGCACCAAGCTGAGACGCTGTTTCAAAAAGAAGAATTCCAGGGTGGCACCCGTGACTCAAAGGAGTAAGGCGCCACCTCCATATGCCGGAGGTGGTGGGTTCAAACTCAGTCCCTGTCAAAAACAAAAACAAAAACAAAAACAAGAAATTCCAATTAAAACAATTACTTATCATTACATATCTATTAGAATGGCTAAAAAAAATAAAAAAAAAAACCCTGACAATATGAATTACTGGTGTCAATGGAAAAGAGCCCCAACTCTGTTAAATAATTTAAAGGTTTATTCTGACTGGAGTATATGGGATCACACCCAGGAGAGCAATGCCCAAGGAAGCCTTGAGGAAGTGGTCTTGCCATAGATTACAGTTTGGTTTTATACACTTCAGGGAGATAGGAATTACACATAAAATCATAAATCAATACAGGAAGACATTGATTTGTTCCAAAAAGGCAGAACATCTCAAAGCAGAAGATTGTAGGTTATAGGTGGGTTTAAAGAGTCTTTGATTTGTGATTGAGTAAAGAAAGGAGGCTTTGTCTAGGGCCTTTGGAATGTTTAAGTAAGATAAGGAAGTCTGTTAATCAGAGACAAGCCATCAAACACACACCCAGACTCAAGAGATCTGTTAAATAAACTGATGATCTGTAGGTGTGATTTAAGCTTCCTCTTAGGCCTATTAAGTTGCAAAGGTCGTCTCCGAGAGGGGAGGAGAACATGAGGAGGCATGGCTGACCTCCCTTCTCACGGCCAGCAACTCAGCTTTGGGCTATTTGTGGGGTCCCGTTGGTGAAGATGGGGTCCATCCAGTCAGCTGGGGGGCTTAAGATTTCACTTCAGTTCAGACTAGTGAGGATATGGAACAGTAAAAATTTTTATACATTACTG
Source organism: Arctocebus calabarensis (assembly GCA_963573935.1). NCBI lineage: Eukaryota > Metazoa > Chordata > Mammalia > Primates > Lorisidae > Arctocebus > Arctocebus calabarensis. The sequence continues at coordinate 9,981 of CAUYON010040325.1, read as the reverse complement.
TAGAAATTCAACAGGGTTCAGCCACTTTGGAGGACAGTTTAGCAGTTTCTCACAAAGCTAACACAGGATTACCATATGACCCAGCAATCCTGCTCCAGATGTCTATCTATATATCTATATCTATGACTTGAAAACTCATGTCCACATACAAATTTCCGTATGAATGTTTATAGGAGCTTTATTCATCCTTGGTGAGAGCTGAAAGCAACCAAGTTACCCTTTAATAGGAGAATGGATAAACCAAATTGTGATACAGTCATATAATGGAATATTATTCGGCAATAAAAAGAAATGAGCTGTCAAGCCCTAAAAAGTCATGAATGAGCCTTAAATACCTATTGCTAAGTACACGAAGCCAGTGTGAAAAAGGTTCATTGTGCATGATTCCAATTGTATAACTTTCTAATTATATTACAAAACTATGGAGATAAGAAAAACATCAATGTGGGCAGCAGACATGAGGAAGACTGAACAGGAGAAACACAAGGGATTTGTAGGGCAGCGAAATCACTCTGCATGGTACTGTAGTGGGGGACACACGACGCTCGCTATGCATTTGCTAAAATCCATTGGACTTTACAGCATGAAGAGTGAAGCTAAACCTATGCCACAGACTCAAAAACTCATTTAGGAGGGTGGGAAATACCTGGATTTGTCACTGTCACAGTCAAGACAGTGGCCTAAGAAGACATATCCAGGTGGTAATGATTTAGAATGGGAGACAGTATGAAAACTCCTGTTTGGCTTAATATACATAGAAATACAGCAGAACCTCTGTAAGTTGACCACCCAAGGGACTGTAACGAAGTGGTCAACATATAGAGGCAGTCAGCATAAGGACGAAGGCCTGCTGTACTGATATGTATGTGTGGTGCCTGTCCTGTCTATGAACTTAGGTCAACTTAAGGAGGTGGTCAACCATGGAGGTTCTACCATGTTTAGAGATCTTTTATACATTTCTTTGCTCTGTCAGTGAATCATCAGTAAGCACAGTGAGCAGCTAGATCTGTGATTCTGAAACCATTCTCCAGGCTGGGCACCTGTAGCTCAGTGGTTAGGACACCAGCCATATACACTGGGGCTGGTGGGTTCGAACCTGACCTGGGATCTGCTAAAACAAAATAAAAATAGCCAGGCATTGTGGCAGGCACCTGTAGTCCTAGCTTCTTGGGAAACTGAGGCTAGAGAACCACTTGAGCTCTAGAGTTGGAGGTTGCTGTGAGCTAAGATGATATGGCACTCTACTGAGGGTGACAAAGTGAGACTCTGTCTCAATTTAAAAAAAAAAACAAAACATTCTCCAAAGGCAGGCCTGGTGGCTCATGCCTATAATCTTAGCAGTCTGGGAGGCCAAGGTGGGTGGACTGCTTGAGCTCAGGAGTTTGAGACCAGCCTGAGCAAGAATGAGACTCTGTCTCTACCAAAAATAGAAAAACTGAGGCAGGAGGATCGCTTGAGCCCAGGAGTTCAAGGTTACTGTGACCTATGAGGACATCAGGGCACTCTACCCACCAGGGTGACAGAGTGAAACTTTGTCTTAAAAACAAACAAACCATTTCCCAATAAAAGTATCAGAGAAATTGGAGAAATTGTTGATTCTAGGACTGGAGCAGGAAATATACAAGATGAGTATGGAGCACCTGTAATGCCAGAAAGTAATGAAGGGCTAAAATATAAACAACATGATGGGGGCAAAGAGACACAGGAGCCCACTGGAAGAGCTGCCAAGGGCGAAAGTGGAACAGTCTGAGCAATAAAGTGAAGTAGTATTGGATCGTAACCCCAAATATAAATACCTATGAGTCTATACTAGTATAAATAAATGGATAAATAAATAAAGGAAAATTAGAAAATGGTCCCATGAGGAAATTTTGAAATATTTCACATAAACACTCGTCCTCTGGCTATGGGGCATGACTCCCGACTCCGTAAGTGTGGGCTGCACGTAGTGAGGGGCTAAGTCATATTGATACCATGTGCTCTTGTTATGATGTGGTAAAAATGACACTTTACTTCTGTGGTCTTCAGCTCAAAAACACATAAGCCTGGGCTAATCATGAGAAAAAAAACACAGCCAGGCAAGGTGGCTCACACTTGTGATCCTAGCACTCTGGGAGACCGAGGCAGGTGGCTCACTTGAGCTCAGGAGTTCATGACCAGCCTGAGCAAGGGCAAGACCCTGTCTCTACTAAAACCAGAAAAACTAGCCGGGTATCAAGGCAGGCACCTATAATCCCAGCTACTTGGGAGGCTGAGGCAAAAGGATCACTTGAGCCCAAGAGTTTGCGGATGCTGTGAGCTATGACACCACTCTACCCAGGTGACAGAGTGAGACTGTCTCAAAAGAAAAGAAAAGAAAAAAAAAGAACGAGCAATCCTAATTGAAGGACACTCTACAGAATACCAGACCAACACCCCTCAAAACCGTCAAGATCATCAAAAACAAGGAAAGTCTGAGAAACTGTCACAGCCAAGAGGAGCCTATGGATTAAATGCAATTGATCTTCTGGATGGGATCCTGGGACAGAAAAAGGACATTAGGTAACAATGAAAGAAATCTGAGTAAGGCACATACTTTACTCATCATTGTATCCATATTGATTCATGAACAGCATCAAATCCATCTTTCTCATGTAAGATGTTAGAGGGAACTGGTGCCGGGTATACAGGGACTCTCCGCATTATCATCACAACACTTGCATAACTCAAAAACTATTTTAAAATTAGAAGTTCATTAGAAAAACGGCACTTATACCTCCAGAGCACAGGCTGTTTTGGGCTTCAGAGGCAAATCTTGCAAGGTCAGACAAACACTCGGAGTGGTCAGCATTCTGAGCAGAGCCTCTGGGAGCAGAATTCACACCCCTCACCGCAGGGTGTAAAGAGGAGGAGCTGTTTTTACCTGGTATGGTGTCAAACCTCAACTTCTCCCTCATTACCAACGGGGAAAGTTCACAGAGCAGGGAATTATAATTTAGCCTTAGTAACTGGGACTGGGAGAAACATAGAGAAAAAAAAAAAAAAAAATATATATATATATATATATACACACACACACATATATTTTTAGACAATGTCTCCCTCTGTTGCCTGGGCTAGAGTGCCATGGTGTCAGCCTAGCTCATAGAAGCCTCAAACTCTTGGGGCCAAGCAATCCTCCTGCCTCAGCCTCCTAAGTCCAGGAATACTTGGGGCTATTGGCACCTGCCAAGATGCCAGGCTAGTTTTTCTATTTTTAGTACAGATGAATTCTCACTCTTGTACAAGCTGGTCTTGAACTCCTGAGCAGAAGCATTCTCTTGCTTGGCCTCCCAGTGTGCTAGGATTACAGGTGTGAGCCATGATGCTTGGCCCAGAGAAATGAATTTTTTGTTACTTCATATGAGATCAGGTGAAGCCCACATGCTGCAGCTCTAGTCACCTTTCTGGATGGTGGCACTGGCATCACCCCCAGGAAGCATTTTTTTTTTTTTGAGACAGAGCCTCAAGCTGTTACCCTGGATAGAGTGCTGTGGCATCACAGCTCACAGCAACCTCCAATTCCTGGGCTCAAGCGAGTCTCTTGCCTCCGCCTCCCAAGTAGCTGGGACTACAGGCGCCCGCCACAACACCTGGCTATTTTTGTGTTGTTTGGCAGGCCCAGGCTGGATTCGAACCCGCCAGCTCAGGTGTATGTGGCTGGCGCCTTAGCCCGCTGAGCCACAGGCGCCGAGCCCCCCAGGAAGCATTTTGTCAGCCTGGCAGCCTTTTCCCCGGCCTCATTCCTAAGGGGGAACCCAGGAGTAAGTAAGTGAGACCTCCCATGACTCCAGACGCCCTCCCAGGGTGGGGCTGGGAAGGGTTTTGAGGAGCCTAAAGCCCATGTGACAGTGGAGTGGGCCACAGGAAGGAGGCAGCCCTGTCTCCAGGCCTTCGGATTCTTCGTGAAAGCCAGACTTTGCAGACGTTGTGAGAAACTGCATAGCTTTTAAGTGCAGGCAACTCAATCAACATGTTTTTAAGAAAACACCATGCTGGCTATACCAAGCACGCCTGACACTTCCCTCAGCGTGTGGCCACCAGCGAGAGACTTCTGAGAGAGGAGCTGTCTCCACAGGCCTGGGTTCTCAAATTATTTATTTAAAACCCAGGAAGATGGAACAAAGGTAGGGTGGGAAGGTGGTATAAATCTGCGCTGTCCACTGTGTTAACATATGAGCCACATGGGACATGTGGCTATTTAAAATTAAATTAAGGCTCGGCGCCTGTGGCTCAACGGGCTAAGGCGCCAGCCACGTACACCTGAGCTGGCGGGTTCGAATCCAGCCCCAGGGCCCGCCAAACAACAATGACGGCTGCAACCAGAAAATGGCTGGGCGTTGTGGCGGGCGCCTGTAGTCCCAGCTACTTGGGAGGCGGAGGCAGGAGACCGGCTTGAGCCCAGGAATTGGAGGTTGCTGTGTGCTGTGATGCTACAGCACTCTACCCAGGGTGACAGCTTAAGGCTCTGTCTCAAAAAAAATAAATAAATAAAATTAAATTAAAAACAGCCTTTTCCATCATTGTGGGAAGTCCCATGGGACAGCACCGCTAAGTGTAAGGAGATCCTGGGGCAACTGGCAAAATTGGAATGCAAAGTCTATATTCGTTGGTAATATTACATCCATGTTAAATGTCCTAATTTTGTTGTTGTTGTTGTTGTTGTTGTTTTTTGAGACAGAGCTTCAAGCTGTCCCCCTGGATAGAGTGCTGTAGCATCACAGCTCACAGCGACCTCCAATACCTGGGCTCAAGCGAGTCTTCTGCCTCTGTCTCCCAAGTAGCTGGGACTACAGGCGCCGGCCACAATGCCCGGCCATTTTTTTGGTTGCAGTCGTCATTGTAATTTGGTGGGCCCGGACTGGATTCGAACCCACCAGCTCAGGTGCACGTGGCTGGCACCTTAGCCTGTTGAGCCACAGGCGCCGAGCCTGTTTTTCTTTTTAGAGACAGAGTCTCACTTTGCTGCCCTTGGTAGAGTGCCGTGGCGTCACAGCTCACAGCAGCCTCTAACTCTTGGGCTCAAGCGATTCTGTTGCCTCAGCCTCCCAAGTAGCTGGGAATACAGGCACCTGTCACAACACCCGGCTATTTTTAGAGACGGATCTTGCTCTTGCTCAGGCTGGTCTCCAACTTGTGAGCTTAAGCAATCCACCTGCCTTGGCCTCCCACAGTGTTAGCATTACAGGCGTGAGCCACTGAGCATGGCCTCAATGTCCTAATTTTGATCACTGTAATGCAGTCATATAAAAGGGTGTCTTCTTCATTTTCCCTAAAGACTTCTACACATACTTAGTGGAAGTCTTTTCAACTCAGTCTCCAATAGTTTAGGAAAAAATATGTGTATATACACAACGATAAAGCAAATGTGGCAAATTATTAACTACTCGTAAATCTGGGTGCTGTTTTTACAAATTTGAAATTATTTCAAAAATAAGAATTAAAGCAGGAAAAAACAAAGAAACAGCCACAAACTCCAGGGAAGCCAAGAAGTTTTGGAGGTGACTTCAATGAAACGACAAGAATGTATCCCAAGTGGCAGTCCTCTAGTCCAGGGGTGATGTCCCATCTCACAGTACACTTCTATAGCTTTAATGGCACACGTCATCATCCCCACTCAGAACTTTGGGGGCCTCTCGGAACTTATCGCCGCTCTCATGGTGCCTTCATTCTCACAGGGCAAAACTTCCCAAATGCCAGCAAAGTATGTTGTTTGTCACCAGATTGACATTATGCTATTAACACAATTCTTTCTGCTCAAAGTAAGGCCAAGTCCGGCCCTAGATCCCTGCCCTGAACCTCATGTGTCCTCACTGCACCCACAGTTTTTACACATTGATTAAAACTAGGCAGCACAGCTGGGCATGGTGGCTCATGGCTGTAAACCTAGCAGTCGGGGAGGCCAAGGTCGGTGGAGCACTCGAGTTCAGGAGTTTGAGACCAGCCTGAGCAAGAGCGAGACTCCCATCTCTAAAAGTAACTGGGTGTTGTGGGTGCCTGTAGTCGCAGCTACTTGGGAGGCTGAGGCAAGAGAATCACTTGAGCCCAAGAGTTTGAGGTTGCTGTGAGCTGTGATGCAACAGCACTGTAGCCTGGGGCAACAGAGTGAGATGTTTATTTCAAAAACAAAAACAGGTCTAGCGTGGTGGCTCAGGCCTGTAATTCTAGCACTCTGGGAGTCTAAAGAGGGTGGACTGCTTGAGCTCAGAGGTTGGAGACCAGCCTGAGCGAAATCGAGGCCCCATCTCTACTAAAAATAGAAAAACTGAGGCAAGAGCCTGAGTGGGAGGTTGCTGTGAGCTATGATGCAACGGCACTCTAGCCAGGGCAACAGCTTGAGATTCGGTCTCAAAAAAAAAAAAAAAACACACACACACAGGGGCGGCACCTATGGCTCTTCGAGTAGGGCGCCAGCCCCATATGCCAAAGGTGGCGGGTTCAAACCCACCCTCCCCGAACTGCAAAAACAGAAAAATAGCCGGGTGTTGTGGTGGGCACCTGTAGTCCCAGCTACTCGGGAGGCTGAGGCAAGAGAATCACCTAAGCCCAGGAGTTGGAGGTTGCTGTGAGCTGTGTGATGCCCTCTACTGAGGCCAATAAAGTGAGACTCTGTCTCTACAAAAAAAAAACCCAAAAAACAAAAAGCAAAAAAAAACAGCTGGGCAGCACACTGAGCGGGGTTCTTGGCATCAGGACGCCTCCACCCACGCATCTGAGGATCCCTTCCCTCAGAGCTTTTACGTCTTTGTGTACAATGTACTTAAAGGTGCAAATGTAATGATATATGCAGATTTAATTCAGTGGACTTGTTTCTTTTTCCTCTTTTGCTTGTCCTCCACATTTTCCTCTCTTCCCTTGGCTTCTATAAGAGGGTACAAATCCTGCTCCCCTCACCTCTGTGCAAGCCCCACAGACCCCCAGCCTCAGACCTGCAGAGTTGTCTGGCACTGGGCATGGGGGCAGCATCTGTGGTCCCAGCACCCTCCAGCTGGTTTTCTGCAGAAGTCTGTTATTACAAGAGCCCCTTATTCTCATTGACCTTTGCTGAGTAGCAGGGCGCAGGGTGTCCTAGCGGCCATGGAACCTGCATGATGTTGTAATTAAATTTAGCAAATATTCCTTGAGAGCCGATTTCGGGTCCAGGCACTGTGCCAAGTGCTGTTGAAACAAACATCATCAATAAGACCTTGCCAATGAGGCGATCCCAGGAGGGAAAAACAAAGAATATGCTGTTTTTATTAGTACTGGGGTACACTGGGCACGGTGCTGGGAGCATAGTCTCATCTGGAGGAGGGAACCCCACCTTCCTCATTGCAGCACCCTCTCTCCTAATATAATTTTTCCTCCTCAAACTTTCATCTCACATATACTGAGCATCCGTGATACTCTCAAACTCTCCACCTTGCTAAAGCTTCCAACTAAAAGCCAGTTTTAAGTCAGATCTATTCAGGTCCAAAATAAAGAATCCAAGGCAGGAGCGCGCCTGCTCCCCCAAACTCCTCTTTGTACAGATAGAAATAGTTTATTGCTCTAGCTCTCACCTCTTTTGTGCTCACTCCATGCTTTCTTTCTTTCTGTTTTTTTTTTTGCAGTTTTTGGTCAGGGCTGGGTTTGAACCTGCCACCTCTGGCATATGGGGCCGGCACCCTACTCCTTGAGCCACAGGTGCCACCCCCTTTTTTTCTTTTAATTTTTTTTTTGTTTTATTGCAGTTTTTGGCCGGGACTGGGTTTGAACCTGCCACCTCCAGTATATGGGGCCAGCGTCCTACTCCTCGAGCCACAGGCACTGCCTGCTCCACGCTTTCTTTTCAAAACAGTTTCTATCGTTTACAGCAGTGGTCCCCAACCTTTTTGGTACCTACAACCAGTTTTATGGAAGGCAGTTTTTCCACAGATGGGAACGGGGTGGTGGGGGTGATAGGTGTCAGATTCCCCTAAGGAGTGGGCAACCTGGATCCCACACAGGCACAGTTTACAGTGGGGTTCCTGCCCAGGAGACTCCACCACTGCTGAGGATATGACAAGAGGGGAGCTCGGGTGGTGACAGGAGGAATGGGGAGTGGCCGTAGATACTGATGGATGAAGCTTCGCTCCCTGGCCCACCGCTTGCCTCCTGGTATGTCGCCTGGTTCCTAAAAGGCCATGGACCTGCCTGGTCCTTGGCCTGGGATTGGGGACCGCAGCTTTACAGAATTTTCTGTTAACTCCCTCCCACACCCACTGTTAGGCTGTGAAGTTTATGGATAATGCAACACTTCTTCCCTGTGTGTATAAGAAACATTCTGAGCCGAGTGCAGTAGTGGGTGTCTGTAGTTCCAGCTACCAGGAGGCTGAGGTAGGAGGATCATTTGAGCCCAGAAGTTCAAGGCTGCAGTGAGCTATGATAGCACCTATGAATAGCCACCCTACTCCAGCCTGCATAACATAGTGAGAACTTCCCTCTAAATAGATAAATATGTAAATAAAATAAATAAATTTTAAAAAGAGGCTCGGCGCCTGTAGCTCAGCGGGCTAAGGCGCCACCCACGTACACCTGAGCTGGTGGGTTCGAATCCAACCCGGGACGCCAAACAACAATGATGGCTACAACCAAAAAATGGCTGGGCGTTGTGGCGGGCGCCTGTAGTCCCAGCTACTTGGGAGGCAGAGGCAGGAGACTCGCTTGAACCCAGGAATTGGAGGTTGTTATGAACTGTGATGCCACAACACTCTACCCAGGGTGACAGCTTGAGGCTCTGTCTCAAAAAAAAAAAAAGAAAAAATGTTAACTGTAAAACAGCCTCAGGCAGGTTCTTAGGAAGTATTCTGGAAGAAGACATTTTTCCGTCACCTGTCAAGCTGTCACCCTGCTAGAGTGCTGTGGTGTCACATTAATTCACAACAACCTCAACCTCTTGGGCCGAAGCAATCTTCTTGCCTCAGTTTTTCTATTTCTTTCTTTCTTTTTTTAAGTAGAGATGAGGTCTCCCTCTTGCTCAGGGCGGTCTTGAACTCCTGAGCTCAAGCATTCCAGCCTTGGCCACCTAGAGTGCTAGGATGACAGCCACGAGCCACCACACCCTGCAAGGCATTATGACAGGAGATGGCAGCTTCTGTGTGGTTTCACCCCTGAAGAACTTCTAGTGGGACATGACGTGGAAGAGGAGGACAGTGGTATTGATGACCCTGACTCTGCGTAGGTCTAGACTACTGTGTGTGTTTGTGTCTTAGCTTTTTTTTTTTGCAGTTTTTGACCCGGGCCAGCACCCTACTCCTTTGAGCCACAGGCGCCATCCAGTGTGTCTTAGCTTTTAACAAAAAAGGTTTAAAAGTTAAAACAAAAATTAAACATTTTAAAGATAGAAAAAAACTTATAGAATAAGAATATAAGAAAGAAAATATTTTTGTATAGCTGTATGATGTGTTTATATTTTAAGCTAAATGTTATCACAAGAGAGTAAAAAAATTAAAAATATTAAGCTTACAAGGTAAAGACGTTAGAGTAAGCTAAGGTTAGTCTATTGTTGAAGAAAGACAAACAATTTTCCCTAGCAGTCTGGGAGGCCGAAGTGAGTGCATTGCTCCAAATGAGGAGTTAGAGACCAGCTTGAGCAAGAGCAAGATCTTGTCTCTACTAAAATAGAAAAACTAGCTGGGCTAGTGGCACACACCTATAGTCCCAGCTACAGGGGAGGCTAAAGCAAGAGTATTGCTTGAACTCAAGAGTTAGAGGTTGCTGTGAGCTATGATGCCATGGCACTCCACCTAGGGTGACAGAGTGAGACTGTCTCAAAAAAAAAATTTTTTTTTAAATAAATTTAGTGTAGCCTAAGTGTAGGATTTTTTTTTTTTTTTTGAGACAGAGCCTCAAGCTGTCACCCTGGATAGAGTGCCGTGGCATCACAGCTCACAGCAACCTCCAATTCCTGGGCTCAAGTGAGTCTCCTGCCTCTGCCTCCCAAGTAGCTGGGACTATAGGCGC
>CAUYON010040324.1:0-18233 GCA_963573935.1 Arctocebus calabarensis | reverse complement strand
TCCAGCCCGGATCTGCCAAACAACAATGACGGTTGCAACCAAAAAATGGCCGGGCGTTGTGGCGGGCGCCTGTAGTCCCAGCTACTTGGGAGGCAGAGGCAAGAGACTCGCTTGAGCCTAGGAATTGGAGGTTGCTGTGAGTTGTAATGCCATGGCACTCTACCCAGGGCAACAGCTTGAGGCTCTGTTCCCCCCTCCCCCCCCCAAAAAAAACAAACAAAAACCCCAAACCTGGCCAGGGCCAGCTAAACAACAATGACAGATGCAACAACAACAACAAAAAACCCAGGCATTGTGGCAGGCACCTGTAGTCCCAGCTACGTGGAAGGCTGAGGGAACAGAATCGCTTAAGCTCAAGAGTTTGAAGTTGCTATGAGCTTAGACCACAGCACTTTACTGAGGCGGCATAGTAAGACTCTGTCTATAAATAAATAAATAAAATATAATAAAAAAATTTTTTTTTTGAGACAGAGCCTCAAACTGTTGCCCTTGGTAGAGTGCTGTGGCATCACAGCTCACAGCAACCTCCACCTCTTGGGTTCAAGTGATTCTTTTGCATCAGCCTCCCAAGTAGCTGAGACTACAGGTGCCCTCCACAATGCCCAGCTACTTTTTGGTTGTAGTTGTCATTGTTGTTTGGTGGGCCTAGGCTGGATTCAAACCCGCCAGCTCTGGTGTATGTGGCTGGCGTCTTAGCCACTTGAGCCATGGGCACCGAGCCAAACAATAAAATTTTTTTGAGATTTTATCAAGTCGAAAATAATTTCTTTTATCTGTTTTTTTGTAGAGACAGAGTCTCACTTTATCACCCTTGGTAGAGTGCTGTGCTGTCACAGCTCACAGCAACCTCCAACTCCTGGGCTTAGGCGATTCTCTTGCCTCAGCCTCCCAAGAAGCTGGGACTACAGGCACCTGCCACAATGCCCAGCTATTTTTCTGTTTTTGCAGTTTGGCCGAGGCCGGCCGCCACCTTCGGTATATGGGACTGGCGCCCTACTCGATGAGCCACAGGTGCCACCCAAGCACCCACTTTATTGAGCCAGTCCCAGAGACACAAAGGTCTTTGCCCAGAAGTCAAGTTCACAATGAGGCCTTCCCTGGCTCCTGGTGAACAATATAAACTCCCTGCTAGAGGTTTTAATCCTTTCCCCTGATCTTCTCTTTCCTTCTTTATATTTATCTACATTAGGATATTGTAGCTACAATATTGTATTTATTTATGTTGCTGGCCGTCATCCTGCCTCCCCTAGAATGCACCTTTCAGGAGGGACTTTTAGCTCCAGGGTTCATAGCCATATTTGCAAAGAATACTGCCTGACACTTGGAAGACCCTAAAGACATATAGATGCACAAACTATGAGGGCAAGATCTGAGAAGTCCCTAGTGAATTCACCTAACCACTGGTTCTGACTGATTTACGTGACTGGATGAGCAGAGTTCTCACTTAGGCTTATATATTTCCAAGTCCTGAAGGGGGGGTTCAGTGAGTAAGCAGTGGAATTGATGGCTGATTGCTTCTCTAGGCCACCCAATCAAGCATCCATCATCGACTGCACATTGCAAGCATTTCATCATTTTTGAGAATTGATTATCTCCAACTGCCAAAGCCACAGTTTGCTTAATTACTTTTGAAGCATTTACAAGTGTACAGGATCTAAGGGCTTCATAAATCAACCGGAGGGGGATTAGGTGCCTCTAGCGTCCCTAAACTAATACAATAAATTGCTCAAAGCAGACAGCATAATAAACCCCAAATTAAACAATTCTTACTAAAACCTTCAAACACAGCAACCTAGGAAGATGCATGGCAACTGAAATAAATGTTTGAAGAAGGCCCAAGAGCTAGACTAGCACTTAAGGGAGAGAACTGCCAGTTCTAATATGGTTTGTTAACAAAGTGATGCTAAGTGACAGATGACAATTTGGCCAGGTGGCCCTGAGCAGGTCCATTTAGGAAATGTTTGCTATGGCACGCTACCATGATAGGGGGAGGGCTGTACATCCCCTCTTCCACACTTTGATTACAATTAGCTACAGCCAATGGAAGCGCACTTCAGAATTCTGCCATAAGTACCATTGTTTTGTTAGCCAAAAAATGTCCCCCAAGAGAATCCTCCAAGAGAGCCCTGCATGGAGGTTCACCTTTAGGCATATCTGATGACGTTCTGACAGGGGCTCAGCCAGCTTTTAATCAGATCACAGACAGAACCTAAGGGAAGGGTTCAGATAAGAATAAGAACTCTAGATTTCAAAGGCTACATTAAAGGAATTTGGCTTTGGACTTGGTTAGCCTGCAAGGGCAGTGGTATTTATCAAGCTCTTTGCTATGAACCACCACTGAAAACTATATTTTACTAATTAAAAATTAAAACCATATTTTACTAATAAAATTATATTTTACTGAAGGGCTAATGATCCCTTTGTACATATTTTGATAACTACAAAAAGTATAAGCAGTTCCCTCTATAGCACTGATTACTAACTAATAAGGATATTTTCAATGTTTGGAAAAAATAGAGGGTGGTGCCTGTGGCCCAGAGGAGTAGGGCGCTGGCCCCATATACCGGAGATGGCGGGTTCAAACCCAGCTCCGACCAAAAAGTGTCAAAAAAAAAGAGAAAAACTGCTAAGGTGAGGTTTTTACATACACAATTCATGGTACAATTTATACTGCAGTACAATAAACTCACAATAGCAGAAATGAAACCCAAGAAACTTCAGACATGAAACACACAGTTATGTTATTATGACGTAAGCAAAGTGGTTGAAGTGAGTCTGAGCAGCTGTGACTGGAAGTCCTGGGGTTCAGGCTTCATGATCTAACTCTATCTTGTTTCTGACAGTGGTTAGTCATATCTGTTCTGCCTTAAATATGGCAGGGCTCTCCTGGTTAGATGGCACCATTTCCTTGTGCTTCCTCCCCGCTACCCCACAGAAGTGAGAGAGAAGCTGATCACGATGGTCAACTCACATTAATGTAGGATGTGCTGTCGCAGAATTATTTTATTTTATATATATATATATATATATATGTGTGTGTTTATTACATTTTCACTTTTTGCTTTCACAGAATTTAAAAGGCTTAAAGTTTAATAACAAGAACAATTTTTAAAATAAGGACTAGAAACAAAAACCACCTAAAGAATGAACGAAGATAAATACATTCAGAAAAGAAAACAGACGATTACTGCATCAAAATATTAAGCAATATTAGCAATAATAATGCCAAGAAAGTAACGTACCACATTGTCAAATAAGAGTATGTCTATTATAGAATGATTTGACTCTGAAGCTCAGTATGAAGTCATCAGTTAACTTCTTTTTTTTTCCCAAAGTCTCCAAAAATAGACAACTAATATTATATAAATAAAAGTAAAAGACAGTTTCAAAAAATAGATCATGCCAAATCTTAAAAACAATAGAAAAAGAAGAAATATTTCAAAATCACTCTACTTGATCTGGCTACACATGATATTGAAATTGGAGAAAATATATTGTTATAAAGGGAAATTATAAACATATTTCACTTATAAATGAGGATGCAATATCCTAAGCAACATATTGACAAGTTGAATTGAAAATTAATGTTTAAGTAATGTACATTGGTTAAAATTGAATCCAATTTATGTGAGAATTAGTCACTATTTTCTTTCCTTTTTTTTTTGTTTTCTTTCCCTCACCCCCTCCCTCCTTCTCTCTCTCTTTCTGCTCTCCCCTTCCCCCATGCCCCACTGTGTTATTAACTGTCACTCATTGTCCTCAAATCAAAGTTGAATACATAGGATTCATGCTTCTCCATTCCTGTGATGTTTCACTAAGAATATTTTGTTCCACCTCCATCCAAGTTAGTACAAACGCTGCAAAGTCCCCATTGTTTTTGATGGCTGAGTAATATTCCATGGTATACATATACCATAGCTTACCAATGCATTTCTGGGTTAAAGGACATTTAGGCTGTTTCCACATTTTAGCAGTTGTAAATTGGGCTGCAATAAACAGCCTAGTACCAGTGTCCTTATAATAAAAGTTTTTTTTTTTCTTCTTCTGGGTAGATGCCCAGTAATGGGATTGCAGGATCAAATGGGAGGTCTAGGTTGACTTCTTTGAGCTTTTTCTATACTTCCTTCCAAAAAGGTTGTATTAGTTTGCAGTCCCACCAGCAGTGTAGAAGTGTTGCTTTCTCGCCACATCCATGCCAGCATCTGCATGTTGCAGAATTTTTTGCTACAGAAAAAAATCCTTATGGAGTTCCAAAACGTTGAGCTTTTCTTTTCTCTTTTTTTTAATTTCCCTTCCCTTCCCTCCCCTCCCCTCTCCTTCCCTTCTCTTCCCTTCTCTTTTCTTTTCTTTCCTTCCTTTCCTTCCTCTCTCTCTCTTTCCTCCTCCTCCTCTCTCTCTTTCCCTTCTTTCCTTTCCTTCCCTTTCTTTTTTTCTTTCCTTTCCTTCCTTTCTCTTTCTCTTTCTTTCTTTCTTTCTTTCTTTCTTTCTTTCTTTCTTTCTTTCTTTCTTTCTTTCTTTCTTTCTTTCTTTCTTTCTTTCTTTCTTTCTTTCTTTCTGTCTTTCTCTCTCTCTCTCTCTCTCTCTTTCTTTTCTCTCTCTCTCTTCTTTCATTGAGACATATGGGTGGGTTTTGACAATGTCAAGGAAGAAGCACCACACCCAGATTCTTGGACTGACCGCTGGTTTGGTTTAAAGCTAACAGGAAGGAGATGAATTTCATCTTTTAATCTCTACAAGTCCAGGCAAAGGCTTTGTAATATTGGCTTAGTAATCACATCTAGGACATCGCCCAGTGATCATGGGGGTGGTTTCTGGTGGTAGTCCTCAGAGCTGATGTCCAGGAATCACTGCTGAGGGGCTCTGACCAAGTGAAAGGGTGCTCTTCTAACCTAAAGAGCCTGTCTTAGCTTACACCTCATGAAAGAAAGAATTTATAGTTAAATTCTGAAATTATATTCTTATTTGGCTACTTTGCAACTTTTTGACTTTTTCCCTTATAATTGCACTCTCCATATTTAAATAAAAGTACATATATGTATATATGTGGGTGTGTGTATAGATACATACATATGTGTGTGTGTATATATATATATATATACACTTGAAAACATCACAATGATTTCAAGAATATATATGTATATATCTACACACATACACCCATACATACACATATATGATGTAAACCTCACCTTAGAAGTTTTTCTCTGTCTTTTTTTTAAACATCAGAAATAGGCAAGAATACAAGCCCAGGTATCATCCCAAAGGTTTTGTCGCGTTCCTTTGTGATCTCTCCTCCAGCTCCTTCTCAACCGCCTCTAATACGCCAACCTCATTCCCAGGCAACTATTGATTCCATTCCTTTCACTTAAAATCTAGTTTGCATTTTCTAGAATTTTATGTAAATAAAACTTTACAGTATGTTCACTTCTTGCAGCAACACAATTATTTTGAGATTCATCTGTTATTCCATATGTTAATAGTTCACGCCTTATGACTGAATGACATTCCATTGTATAGTTTCACCAAAGTGTGCTCATCCATTCGTCTGTTGATGAACATTTGGGTTGTTTCCAGGGTTTGGTTGTTATGAATACCACATACATTTCCACGTACATTCATGTGCAAGTCTCTGTACAGACATATGCTTTCAATTTCTCTTGGATAAATACTTCATAATGGAGTTACTGGATCATATAGTAGATTTATTTTTTAACTTTTAAGGAAACTGCCTGTTTCCCAGAGAGGTTGCATTGCATGGATTATACAGATGACTTCGAGGAGCACTGACATTTTAACAATATCTCACCTATGAGAATCATCCACTTGTCCTTATGTTTAGCTCTTTAATTTCTCTCAGCAGTGTTTTGTAGTTTTCAGCATTTGCATGTCATTGTTTTTTAAGATTTATCACCTAGTAGTTCGTATTTTAATGCAATTTTACATAGTGTTTCTTGAAATTTCAATATTTAATTGGTCATTGCTGATGTACAGCTACACAAGGGACCATTTTATATTGATCTTGTATCCTGTAATTTTGTCAACTTCACTTAATTTCTCGTGGTTACTTTTTAGAGGCTATCAAATTTTCTATATCTACACTTACCTTGTGACTAATGACAGCTTTATTTCTTCCTTTCCAATCTGGCTGCTATCTATTTATTTATTGCTTGCCTTCTTGCTCTGACTGAAATCTTTACTTAAAGATGGCAAGGAAGGGATGAGAAGAGATATGCTTGTGTTTCTCCTGATCACAGGGGAGAAGAGTTCAGTTTCTTTTCATTCAGTATAATGCTAGCTGCCCGTCTTTTGAAGATACCCCTTAGTAAGTTGAGGACATTATGCTCTATTTCTAGTTAGCTCAGAGTTTTTAAAGTCAGGAATTTATGTTGTATTTCATCAAATGCTTTTCTGCATCTATTGAGATGATCACATGGTTTTTCTTTTTTTAGTTTGCTAGCATGTTGAATTACATTGATTAATTTTCAAGTGTTAAACCAACTTTATTTCTCAGAGGTAAACCCCACTTGGTCTTGAGGTATTATCATTCTAAGATATTATTGGAATTCATTTGCTAACATTTTGTTTAGAACTTTTAATTTCTATGTTTATGAGGAATACTGGTCCACTGTTTTCTTTTACTCTGTTTGGTTTTGGTATTAGAGTTATTTTGGTCTCATAGGATGAGATGGGAAGTAATCTCCAGTCATAAACTTTCCGGAAGAGCTGATATAGAATCAGTCTTATTTCTTCCTTAAATGTTTGGTATTATTCATTGGTGAGGCCAATGGTGTCTGCGGGTGTAGTTGTAATCACAGATTTGTCTTCTTTACAGAGACAGGGCTATCAACTTTTCTATTTCTTTTTGGGTTCTGCTTTAGTACTTTGTGTCTTTTGAGAAATTTGTCCCTTTCATCAAAGTCAGTAGTTCTCAACCGGGGTCAATTTTTATATTTGATGACCCTTCTATCATTGTAAATTACAGTTTTTATTCCTGGTAAAATTCTTTGCTTTGAAAGCATTTGGTCTGCTATTAACATTGCCATCCCAGCATTGTATATTTCTTTCTATCTGTTTACTTTTGACTTATTTGTGTCTTTTTGTTTCAAGTGCTTTTTTCCCAGTGTGAGAAACCTTGCCATGTGGTATCAGAGTTAAGACCATTTACTTTTAATGTGATTATTGTAACGATAAATAGAAGTTTTCTGATTTATTTTTGGGTCCAAATTTACCTCGGGGAATATAAACATACTCTAATATTTGCAACTTAAATGTTAAGAGTTAGAACAAACTTTGTAAATCTTCTAGGATGGTGCCTAATTTTACGTCTGAAACTCTTCTAACCATTCTCACCATGTTCATCTTTTGAATAAAAATCAAAAATGATGAAAACATTTACTCAAAAGATACCATTTAGGGTTATGTGAAAGTACAGTTCCCTTTGGCACATCCTCTTTGCTCCCAATTCTGTTTTCTGGAAAGCCACAGAGTTTTCTACTGAATGTTTCCCTTTCAGATATTTGAAGATATTTTCCTGTCTTAAATCTTGTTTTCTCTAAGCAAATCATTCCTTCAATGGTTTTGACAGAGTTAAAACTAAAATTGTTGATCTGGTCATCATAGCCTCTCTGTTATATCTTTGTCTTCATTTGTTTGCTTCACGTATTTCAAATCCCTTATTTTATACCATCAGTCAATCCCAAATCTTACCATCTTTAAAAAAGTTTTAAGATGGATTTTATTTACTTATTATTTATTCAATAGTAAATCACCAAAATATCTACAATGTATAATCAGCATGAACTAAATACTTACTGAAAATCCACTGGAAGTAAAACCAAATATTTCTTTGTCCTCCCTTGTGGTCCTTCTTTAATCTTTTTAAAATCATCCTCTGAATGCCACCTATATTTGTGACCACCATCACACCCTTGGTATAAACGTGTATATGGTTCTTTCAGTTGGGCTAACTTTGTTCCCCCAACATTGATTGGTGTGTGTTCTTGCTACTATATCTTCACAGGTTATAGCCTAACACAGGACTAAAAACAGAATAATAAATATCGAATATTCTTTTTAAATTTCAGATTAATGTGAGGGTACAAACAACTAGGTTACACTATTTGCATTTGTTAGATAAAGTCTCTCTTGCAGTTGTGTCTCGCACCAAGAGGTGTGCCATATACCCTTACACTGATGTTGAATTTTTCTTAGAAGGACACTTTGTGCTAAATACTATCTTTGTTGTGTTTTAACTCTTTTCTGCTTCATTAGTAACGAGAAATTAGTCATTTGAAATTCTTGTGAATCAAGGAGATTATTTTTATTTTCTGGACACAGAACTAAGCATTGTTGATAACATTGAAAAATGTGAATAAGAAGTTATGGTCTTTATTTGGTGATCTGAAGTACAGTGGAGCAAGACAGTTTGGGGTAGTCAGAGTTTATCATCATTTCTCACCCGAATGACGCAAACTCCTACCAGTTCCAAAGTGCTCACACTTTAACGCAGCCTACACATTGCAGTGTTTTCTTCTTAAACACAGGTCAGCTCCTAGTGTAACATGTTCCATAAACTCCTATCTAATTATAATTCTCTCCCTTAATTTGGATCTTTGAGTTGTTCCCCAGACATGATGGACTGCTGGTCCCAAGTGATCCTCCCCTTCAGTTTCCCAAAGTGCTGGGATTATAGGCCTGAGCTACCACGCTCAGTCTGAAATGCTGGATTTTCTATAAGATGAAAGAGTTGAAATTTTGAAGGCTGCAGGGTAGACTTTCTGATTCCAAGATTCGCCATCCCTTACAACCTGATCCCCATGCATGGAGCCCCTATGAGATATACCATGCCCTGTCCCAAGGAATGTGGCCCCTCCTTTAAAAGCAGTGGTGGTGAGGTGGCTCAGACCCGTAATTCTAGCACTCTGGGAGGCCTAGGTGGGTGAATTGCCAGAGCGAAGGAGTTTGAGACCAGCCTGAGAAAGAGCGAGATCCCATCTCTACTAAAAATAGAGAAATTAGCCTGTGGTAGGTGCCTATGTTCTAGCTACTTGGGAGGCTGAGGCAAGAGGATTTCTTGAGCCCAGAAATTTGAGGTTTCTGTGAGCTATGATATCATTGCCCTCAACAGAGTGAGCCTCTGTCTCAAAGAAAAACAAACAAACAAAAAACGAACCATGATATCCCTTAGGAAGATGAAGTTGGGGCAGCTTTTCCCATTCTCCCAGCAAGACATCTGTCTGACTAAAAGTTTCTTTCTTCCTTGGCAATTTTTTCTGTCTCAGTCTGGATCTTGGTGTGACCAGCAATTGGACCTAGGTGGAAAACTCCTTGTGGTTTTGACAATGCTAACATCTTGACTATTTAAAATGCTAACATATAGTGGTTCTCTGTGAGCAGTTGGATGAAATTTACCTCTTCAACTTGACTGTGAAGACTCTTTTTAGTGGGTTCCTGATCAAATCTTTTTGTTTCTTTGGTCATTTCCTTTCTTCCTTCCCCAAGAGCAGGTGTTCTGATACCACTAATGTTTCAAATCTCCTTACTTCTTCTCATATAATTCCCTACATTCCTCAGCCTCTGGGAAACTCTTACTTTCTTGTTACGTCTATCCCAGATGTCACCTACACTGTGAAACCATCCTCCACTGCTTCCAGATGCAGACCTCCTGAGCAATGATTTTCAGCCTGTTACATACTAAAGTCACCTGGAGATGTTTTTCTAAATGCCAACGTCGAAACTAGTTAAATCAGAATAATGTGTGGTGTATAACAGATTTTTTTAATGAGTATGTTTCAGCCATCAACCTGTTTAACAGAAATGAGCATTGATTTTTTTTTTTTAAAGCCATGGGATGCACCTTAAGAACTTTTGGAATCATTTTTTGAATTCCCGTTCTGTTTGTTTCTGATGGCAAGGGCTGTTCACGATAATGGATAATATTATTTGTTCAACTTGAAGTGATTGTTATGCGGAAAAATTCATTAATCATGATAAAGCATTTTATCCATGTGCAGTGTTAACTAAAAGGTGAGAGGCATTAAGAAGGATAACTCAGAGAGCAGCTTTTCTTTTGTAGGAAATTAATGAATGAGGCTTTCGGAAAGAAACAGTAATTGATATAGAAAAACCTCTTCCTCTTCAAAAGGCAATTTGCTTAAAGAATAAAAGCGTGATTTGGATATAATTGATAACATTTTGGATCTTCTCTCTTTCTATTACTCTGATGCTCCTTTGACACACACCATCTATCCTTTTCTCCCCGAGCAGGTCAGGGATATAACCCAGCAGGCTCCTCATTCGGCGTGTATGAGGACCAGCCCAAGATGCTCCATGATTGACACGTAGTTTCTCACAGGCTCACATTCTGGGATTCCACTTTCTAAGAAGCCAGAAGTAAACACCAAGGGAGGTGTCCACTGTAATCTTTCACAGAACTTTCCCTTCCCTTCCTTGAGAAGCATTCTTTTCTTAGAGTTTGTGTGGTGGGAACTTGAGTGATAGTCCCATTACCAAGATTTAGAAAAGAGGCCCTGAGAGAAATTTGCTGCCCCAGGGCATGAAAGGATGTGACCTGCCAGGGAGCACTGCTTCACCATTCTTTGGAAGGAAACTGAAGGAGACATCTGAACTGTACAACCAAACTAACCTTGACTTAAACTTTGGACATAGGGCTGTTTTGTTTCGTTTTTCCCTTTCTGGTTCTTGACCAGCAAACCAGAAGTGAGTCACTTCTTTTAATGTAGAAGAAAGATGAGGGGATGCCTTAAGGGCCTGTGAGGAATAAATGTGAAAGTTGTCTATGACCCTTATGCAGATTTTTAACATATTACTTAAGTTTGGCTGCATTAAGGCAAATGAATGGATGTTTGGGGATGGGCTAGAGTCAGCAGAAAATAGAAATGTATTGGTTCAAGAAGGAAGGGCAGTTCCCTGGCTACCTCCTCAGCACTGTTAATTTAAGAAATCGGTCTTCTGCCTTGCTTATCACAAGTCCTGTTCTTCTGGTTTATATCATGCTGAAAAAATCATTGATAATTAACATGGAGTATCAGGCCGGTCTTCGTAGGTATTTGTCAATGAACATGCAGGACTGAACTTATTTGAAAGCACTGTTACTTGCATCTGGTATCAATTTGCATATGATTAATTCATTTTTTTTTTTTGAGATAGAGTTTAACTCTGTCATCTTGGGTAGAGTGCTGGGGCATCAAAGCTCACAGCAACCTCAAACTTTTGGATTCAAGAGATCCTTTTGCCTCAGCCTCCCAAGTAGCTGGCATGTAGCCCAGGTAGTATTTCTATTTTTAGTAGAGACAGGGTCTTACTCTTGTTCTGGCTGTTCTCAATCTCCTGAGCTCAGGAAATCCACCCACCTGGGCCTCCAAGAGTGCCAGGATTGTAGATGTGAGTCACCACACCCAGCTTGATCAATTAAGTCTCATTGGTAACACTCTCAGCCAATCATCTTCTTTTTAGACAGAAAATTATATTATTGTAAATACATATGGGTACCAAGAATTTGTTGAAGAAATTAGACATATGATCATAAATCAGTATGTAAATACTCATGAAATATTAAATAATTTATCTCAGGTGTTTAACTGAGAATATTTTCCACATTCTGTCTGAATAGAATTATACCAATAATACTCATTAGTCAAATTAAATGTTATTGATATTTTTATGTATTGTGCTAATTCTAAATATAAAGTTCCATATCCACCATCTGTATATACCATATGTTAAGCTGTGACATATGGTCTATACATGACATACAAATAGTATATATTTAAATACAGCTGAGTTCTGTATGTACAGGAACATTCTATGTGACAGATAAACAAATATTTACATATCAAATATTTTTGAGAATATTTCTGAACCATAAAACATCATAAAATGTTCTATAAATTTTAGATCTTTGAAAAATAAATGTTGGTAAAATATCAAATACAGCACCTGTAGACCTATTTTAGGAGTTTTACAACATGGGAAAAATATATCTGATCAGTAACTATATTTTGGACATTAAGCAATTGTTATTTTTTGTCCTGAAGAATAAAATGGGTCTGAGTAAAAAATGGGTCATGATTCAGAAATATTGACAAGCAACATTTTATTCCCTAAGACAATTTAAACTTTTGTGTTACAAAAATCCAGATATTCTTTTTCATTATACATTTTATTGGGGTACTCAAACTAACTAATGTGGTCTTTTGGATGGCCATCTCCTTCCAGATTTGGGACTGGCTGGAAGGGAGAGTTGAACTTATTTATTTATCTATCAGTACTCTCTGGATAGGGAATGTATTTTCAAAAATTTAAAAAAAAAAACTAAATTTGAAGTATTCTTTGATGGTGGCTGAAAATATTTAGAATAATAACCTGCAGTTTTGAACCAAGAGCAGATAAGAAGAAATTACCTGGCACTTGGCCACGAAAAAATTACAAGGTGCTCCGAGTTCAGCTAAGCAGGCAGAACATTGCCATTTCTAATTCTCCAAGACACATGACAAGATTCCATCCATATACCTTCATCTTGAAGTTTTGCTTTTCAAGGTGATTCTGTGAGACGGTTTAAGGTAAGAAGGCATTACGGCGTAATAATAGAGTAGCTCTCTCTCTACTTAAGGGGGATGCCTTTCAGGACTTCCCGTAAAGATTGAGACTTCAAACAGTACCGAACCTTGTATACGTGGGTCATCATGAAAGTTTTGAGATACATGCAAATAAATCAAGAAATATAAAATCCATGTAGATGGAGACAAATGAAACCCTCCTAGCAATATCAATAAGCCAAACAAATTAAAATTTGACTGGTCAATCAGAAAAGACACTGTCAACTGCCAACTGTGATTCTTGGAAATGAAATAATGGACTGTAATTCCCTCTGTCTCAAAACTTTTGTGGTGACCCACACATACATCATGTTTCCTATACTTACATACCTATGGTATGGTTTAATTTATAAATGAGGTACTTAAGAGATTAATGATAATAAATAATGAAATGGAGCATTTGGGGACCATTATGACATCAAATAAGGGTGACTTGAACACAAGCACCGCCACACTGTGAAAAGTGGGTAGGCTCCTAGTGACTGACAGGTGGGGAATGTCTAAGTGTGAATTCACCCTGGACAAAGGGGTGAATGTGGGACACAGGGACAGGGAGAGATTTCATCACACTACTCAGATTGGTGAGCAATTGAAAACTTATGAAATGTTTATTTCTGGAATTTTCTAATTAATATTTTCAAAGTGTAGATGACTGAGAGTAACTGAGATTGTGGAAAGTGACACTATTGATACGAGGGAACTACTGTAATTAAAACAAATAGAACCTAAAATTCAGAACTGGATGACGGAACTATTCTTTTTAATTTTTCTTACGGTGAAAGAAAAAACATGCCAAGGTAATATCACCCAATGATGCCATTATTGAAATATTAACCTCCCACAAGTAAAGGGTCTGTTTAAAAAAGTTCTCATATGGAATTTTATTTCCTCTAGTAAAAGTAAAGAAGTTTAATTTTAGATATAGGCCTCTGCTGGTTAATTTAAAAACCAGTTAATTTTCATCCCTAGCAAGTTCTAGATTTTCTCAATTTATCATACAATTTTTTCAAACTAGGATTTATTTGATGTCCATAATAAATTGCCTTAGCATGTTATCATTTAATTAACTCAAAGTAAGTCCACTCCATGCCACATTGTCCTTTGAAAGCCAGAAAACCATAAAGCTTGCTGGGTTTGTATATGCATGTTTTCTCAAGATTCTTGACTCATTTATGTAGCATTCATGATACTGTTAGCCACTTTGAATTTTTACATAAAAATAAAAGAATTCAAAGTCAAGTTTGAACAAACTTAGTAAAACGTGCATAGGAAAGAAGCCAAATAGATCAGTCTTCTCTGAAATCATACTATTTGCTTTCTCTGATTTTCATGACAGTACATCTTAGGTTACCAAAAGTATGTCACTCTTATCTTTAAACAAACGCCTTTGTCATTGTGTGCCAGAACCCAACTAAAAATTGAACACAGCTGCACACAGACATCGCTTTTGAATGCTGCGTGGCACACCAAATATTTAACTCTTTGTCTCAATTGACCCCTTGCTTCCAGCTGAAGTCCTGCCCCAGCCTGAACAAAAGCCTTAGGTGACAGGCTGTGTTCCATTATAGGAGATGAGGATTGTAAAATGCTTTTGGCACCATAGTAACATACGAGTTATGAACCTTTTTTTTCACATATGGAGGCTTGCCTTGAACTAATTTGGACAATTAATCCTAAAGCTGCATAGATCAGCAATAATCCAACATTAGTGCTAAATCAGGACACAAAAAATAATGCTGAATGTCCATTAAAGCACTTTAGTACCAACATAATGTAATACTAATAGTACTAAAATATGACCTTGAGCATTACTCCTAAGTAAATCAAAACCATTGCATATGACCCCTCCTTAGGAGGCAAAAAGTGTGTATTTCTTTTAGACATAGGAAAAAAAATTGGAGTATTTACTGATACCCTGAAACAACCAGAGGAAATAAACTATTTTGAAAACAATGCCTCTTTCTGATCATATCTGACACTTAACTGCATCTGTGAATTTTTCTTTCAAAATGAAAAAAAAATTATCTTTTGATACAAATAAAAAAAGTCTTGTTTCTTTTTTTTTTAAATTAAGGGGTCATCTGCTATGGAAGAGTCTAAGAATCCAGAATTATTAAAAAAAACCATTATGTAGAACAGGGAAATTTGTCTTTAGCTATTACACATTTGGCTGACCCAAAGCAACCATCTGAGAGAATTCCAAGTTATCTAAAGGAGGGGCTGGCAAGCTATGGCCAGCTTTTGAGCCACAACACAGAGTAGAAGGGTTGTGATGGACTGTTGCCTGCAGAGTCTAAAATACCTCCTTTACCAAAATGTTTGCCAATCCCTAAACTGAAGGATTCAGAAATAGGCAAGATTTCTGACTTCATAAAAAAAAAAAAAATTCAAATCTACAAGCTAAAGGGAATTTACTCATGCTGTACAAAAATGGAATGCCTAAAAAACAGAAAATAGGGCTTGCCAGAGTGCAAATGATCTGAATTGTGCACCAAATTGTTTTGCTGAGGTTGGCATTGTGTCTCACTACACGTGGGAATTTATGTTGAAATGTGGTGCCCACAGCTGCTTAAGTGGATGGGGCACTTTATTACAACCCTTCCAAGCAAAGCCTGTAACTTCACAGGCAAATAAGGTTTAGTGGTTAAGAACTTGAGTTCTACTTGAGTTAGATGGTTCAAGTTCCATCTCCACCACTCGTTAGCAGTAAATATCAGGTCAGTGTATTGACCTTCTCAGCCTTAGTTTCCTCATCCTTAAGACAAGGATATTGAAAATAATAGTATTTTTCTCAATAAGTTGATAAATAAATAAATGAAGACATGCATACTATGGAGTATTGCTCAGCCATAAAAAATGGTGGTCCAGTATCTTTTGTGACAACCTGTATGGAACTGTAAACTATTGTGCCAAGTGAAACATCTCAAGGATGGAGACACAAACACAGGTACTCAGAATCCAACTGGAGCTAATTGATCAACACTTAAGGACACATACGGAATTAAATCTCCATGAAAATCCAGCTGGGAGGAGTTGAAGGAAGGAATGGGTAAATAATTCACATCTATTGGGTATGCTACACACCATTTGGATGAAGGGCACACTTATAACTTTGACTAAAACTGTATAAAAACAAAGTATGTAAACAAAACATGTGTATTCCCTAATATTCTGAAGTTAAAAAAAAAAGGATAAGTATTCAAAACAGGGTAATACATGCCTAGTACACATTAGCCCTCTCTGCCAACTCAAAGTCCTAAGAGAGCCAAGACTTGAAGCTCCAGAATGTGGGGCTCCTAATTACCAAGACTTCAGAATCTTGAAAAATTAAGCAATGAAAATAACTTTTGAGCTTATCCAGCCCAACCCTTCACTTTCCAGATGAGGAAACTGAGGCAAATGGACATTGCTGAGCCCTGATCTATTGTTGTAGGTTTTATAGTATAAATGCTCTTCAGTGTAAGATACTCCTAAAGGGATGTTCTTATTTTCTTTGAGGTCCACTTGTGCTGAGATTTCATCAAGCATATTTTCTATTCTGGAAACAATATTTTAGACATCAAAATTACTTTACGGAAAAACAGAACAATTTGGGGGGAAACAGTGGATACTAAAGGGATCAGGCTAAATCTGCCTGCTTGTTTTCACTCTTGTCTCACGGAGATTCTGTGAACCAGTTGTGCTGTATTCTTCCAGTGGTCCAAAGATGGAAGACTATAATATTGGTGTTCAGATAATATTCTTTGGATTTCATATTTTTCTTGCAAGAGAGTTTTACAATTGGTTTTTTGTATTGAGTCTGTTTTAGCCACCAATTGCTGAACCTCGACATCAGTAATCTATTTCATTAACACAGTAATACCGAGGTGGGTTTATTTATTTATTTTATAGGAAATGTCTCTCATTGATGGTTTAAAAATCTTAGAATGAATGAGTTATTTTCTGAGCACTCATGTGCATGCAGTGGTTTGGGCACAAGCAGTTTTTGCTTAGAGTTAACCGGCTCTTTGAAAAAGGGAGCACTTGAATGAGACTACTCTGGAGGTATTCATATCTAGAAATTACATAAAAACCTATTTAAAGAAGCAAGGAATGGTGGAAGATAGGAAGGAAGAAGAAAGAAGATCAGAAGGAGGAGGCAGGCTAGCCTGGGTCTTCACTGGGTCAAAGCCCCGTGGGCAAGACCCCCGTGGGTCTTCACTGGGTCAAAGCCCCCAGTGCATGAGCTTACACTGGCTGCATACGGCTGCTAAGAGGGTGAATGTGCTTTGAACAAAAAAAGTTATTTACCTTCTTGATTTCCACAAACTGAGTAATTCATGATTTGTAGTAGGAGTTTATTTATAGTAGGAGTTTATAACTAATGTCCTTAACCTTAATTTTTTATTTTTTTTTGGTGCCATGGGCCACTGTAGCAGTCTGTCAATGTTCATTGTAAGAATAATATTTTTGTTAGTTTTTAACTTCTTAAGAACGTTTTTCACTTTGGAATAATAATTCTAGAGTCACAGGAGGTTGTCAGCTATGCACAGGGGCTAAGGTCTGTGTACCCTTCACTTGGCCTTCCTGCAGTCTTAGTATCTGTGTATGAAAACCCAGATGTTGACATCGGTACAATCCACAGAGCTCCTACTGATTTCACTAGTTACGTATTTGTGTGTATGTGCATGTGTGAGTGTGCAATTCTGGGCAATGTCATGATACAGGGCTTTGTGACACCATTGCTACAATCAAGACACAGAACTGTCACATGAGTTTAGGCTCCTTGTGCCACCTCTTTATAGCCACAGGGTCGAGCAGTCCAGCGCCTCCTCACCCTCACCAGCATTTAGTGTTACTGCTATTTTTATGTCATGTTGACAGATATGTTATGAGATCGCATTGTGACTTTAATTTGCATGTCCCTGGTTGTTACTGATGTCGCACATCTTTTCAGGTGCTTGCTGGCCATCTGCATACACTCTTCAGTGAAATTTCTTGTCATGTATTTTGCTCATTTTTTTTTTATTGAATCATAGCTGTGTACATTAGTTCAATCATGGGGTACAGTGTGTGGGGCTTCATATATAATCTGAAATATTTTCATCCACCTGTTTGACATAACGTTCATGAGATTTTCTCGTTTACTGTGTGAAAACATTTGTGTTCTGCATTTAGTAGGTTTCTCCTGACCCTTCAAAGATGTACCTCAAGTGTGATCCCACCCTTTATCCTCTCTCCCCCAACCCTCTCCCTCCCCTTCCCTCCCTCTACCCTTTCCTTGTCTTCTTGTGCAATAATTGGGTTGTATTTTGCTCATTTTTATTATTATTTTTTAATCATTGAGTTTTTTTATTAAGTCAAATACACATAGATCATGAATACATTTATGCATATGTGGGGTACAATGTGTAGATTTTTTAAATACAATTTGATGTGGTTATATCAAACCAATCAACATAGCTTTTGCCTCATTTACTTGATTAAGACATTTATGTTCTACACTTGACAGATTTGACTTGTACCCTTGCATTATGCTCCATAGGTGTGGTCCTGCCTTTTACCCTCCATCAAACCTCCCCTGTCCCCTCCCTTCCCATTCCATTTCTCTCCTTCATCCAGGGCTATAGTTGTGTT
>CAUYON010040323.1:0-49840 GCA_963573935.1 Arctocebus calabarensis | reverse complement strand
GGACTACAGGCGCCCGCCACAACGTCCGGCCATTTTTTGGTTGCAGCCACCATTGTTGTTTGGAGGGCCCAGTTGGATTGGAACCCGCCAGTTCAGGTGTACATGGCTGGCGCCTTAGCCCGCTGAGCAGCAGGCACCGAGCCCATTATTGTTTTTCTAATCTCCTTTACTTATTCCCACTTCAATCTTTATTTACTTCCTTCTGCTTGTTTTAGGTTACTTTTTCTAGTTTCTCAAGGGGAAAAGTTCGGTTATTGATTTTAGGTCCTCCTTTTTCAGCATACACATTTATAGTTATAATTATCTTTCTGAGCACTGTTTTTGCTGCTTCCCAAAAGTTTTGGTAAGCTATGTTTTCATTGTCATTCATCTCAAAATATTTTCTAATTTCCTTTGTGATTTCTTCTTTGATACATCAGTTATTTGGGACTATGTTGTTCAATTTTTACACATTAATGAACTTCCAAAATTTCCTGTTATTGACTCTTAACTTCAGTCCATTGTGATTAGAGAACATATTTGTATCATTTTATATCAGTACATTTACTGAGACTTGTTTTATTGATTAACACATGGTCTGTTCTGAAGAATGTTGAACATGCACTTGAGAAGATTTTTTTCTGCTGTTGATGTCTGGTCTAGTTGTCTGCAAATCTTCCATATGATGTCTGATCTTCTTTTGATTGGGTCTATCCACTATTGAGACATTAGTATCTAGTGAGGCATTAGTATCTCCAACTAATATCACTCAATTGACTTTCGGATTTTTCAGTTCTGTCAGTTTTTATGTATTTTGCGCTATGTTTTTTCCAATGGATATACGTTTATATTGGTTGTGTCTTCTTGGTGGATTGCTTCTTTTATTAGAAAAAGTTCTTTTTATCACTGGTAAAATTTTTGTTTTAAAAGTCTTTTTTAAAACAAAAATTTGTTTAGAGAGTGCATTTTTCACATCTTTTCACTTTCAATCTTTTATGTCATTGAATCTAAACCGTGTTTCTTATAGTTGGTATATAAATGTAAAAATATATATATTCCACCGTTTAATTGGAGAGTTTAATCCATTTACCTTTAATATAATTAACTACTGACAAGGTAAGGTTTACAAGTGCAATTTTGTCATTGTTTTCTATGCATTTTTGTTTTTCTATTGAATTATTCTGTGTTTAACAGATATCTACAATATCATTTTAATTTTTGTATTATTGCTTTTATTTATATTTTTTATTATTTTCCTAGTGGTTGTCCTAGAGATTACAATTAATATTTTAATTTAAAATGATCTAATTTAGATTAATACCAAATTAATTTCAATATCGTACAAAAATTTTGTTCCTGTGTGGAGTTTATTTCTCCCATACTGTTGTCACAAATTATATAATATTTTATACG
The DNA here is from genome assembly GCA_963573935.1 of Arctocebus calabarensis. NCBI lineage: Eukaryota > Metazoa > Chordata > Mammalia > Primates > Lorisidae > Arctocebus > Arctocebus calabarensis. Next base: position 48,448 of record CAUYON010040323.1, on the reverse strand, counting down.
TTGTCCACTTAACATAGATTTATAATTATTGTTCTATGCAATTTTCTTTTAAATACACAAAATTTCATGGGGGTAAAACTGAGTTTTTCATTTATTCACCTGGATATAGACCCAAAACTGACTACTGGCTGAAAATTAATTTTCACCTGATCTATTGTTTCATGTTAATATATTCTGTGTAAAAATCTCTAATTATTCTCAGTACTAAAATTAATAAAACATAATGAGCACTAAAAAGTTTTAAGGACTATTTAATAATATTCCCTTTATGGCACTGACTTTACAATAAACAAATTTTAGTTTCTTAAGGCACCTTTTAAAAAAAATCCTGTTTAAAAAAATAAAAAATAAATTTAAAAAATCCTGTTAATGCAGTTTGATTCTTTGTTCTAACATTGCCTCTATTAACACTTGTTTCAGAATTTTCTCAGTAATCAATCTGGGTTTCCCCTACAGTGCCCTTTTGTTTTCTTAAATAACATATATTTTTTTAAACTGCAGATTGCATTTCCATTTCTATATTCTTTTCTTTTTTATCTTCAAACAAGGAAGTAACATAGAACTGATTTACTATAAGCATTCTAATACAGCTAGGAAGGAAATTTAATATCAAGTCAACTATAAATATGCAACATTTAAGTGGAAAATGTTATTGGATTAACACAACTGTGGCAGCCTTTATTAAGGAATGAAGAGCAAATCTTACGTGTGACATGTATTATGACAATCAACATATGCAATAGGCAGGATTACTCATGCAACACAATGCAAGAGCTCAACATGGCAAAAAGGGGTGTGGTGGAAACTCTCAGCTGTATGTTCCGTCAGCTTAACCTTGATGGCTCCAAGCCTGGTAATGGGGTTGTTACACACCCATGTCAGCAGGCTATTCTCAACCACAGTCATCTCAGGGATTCTTAACTGTACTCTTTTTGTTTGATCTTGGTTAAAAAGGTACTCTAAGTTATGTAAGAGATCATATTTATTTCACATACAATCCTCAGCAGATCTGAATTAGTATTTCTAAAGTCAAAGATAATTATATCTGTTCTTTCTCATTCTTTTAAGAAAATATTAGACAAGTTACATTATGCTAGAAGAGAATTAGTGGACAAATACATAAGAAATAACTTTGGAGCAATCTAATGGGAAAAGTTGACAATCTCAAATTAAGCCAATAGAGATAGCATTGGTAAATCAGGTATAAGCGTCCTTTCCACAACGATAGAACTAGCTAGCATCTTTCAAGAGAGGAAGATGCAAAGTCTTGGTTCAAAAGACTGTGTGTCCCAAAGGTCCAAACTTGTCACTGTTAATTTTTAATACAGAACATGTATAGTCCCATAGCAAATATGATATATGTTAAGCATCAACATCATACCAAGTCATAAGGAAAGTCTAAAATATATTTCTAACTCAAGATAGTACTGAAATCATGCTTATTTCAGAAAAAAATTGACAAAAGAAAAACAACTATTACTATATTAAATGCACACCTAATAATTTTCTACTAATTAACCACAAAAAAGAATGAAAGATATTTCAGAGAAATACATGTATTAGTATCACATTGATTTAATACTAACATCATTTAAAATAGTGATAGTAACAAATAATATGTAATTTCCAAGTAATATATTATTGTCCATTTTGAGCTTTCCTGCAAATTCCAGTTCAGTTTGTCGGGATCAAGTACCTTCAAAGTTGCAGAACTTGGCCGCCATTGTATTTTTGCGGTAGAAATTAAGTATTATTTAATCATGACTGATTTACTGAAATATACATGCAGTATTTATTAAAATTCTACAAAAGATGAAGAAACAGGGAAACTCAGGGATTCTCTGACCGACTTAAAATGACAGTAAAATCTCAGTAGAATTTCTGTATTAAAAAGGCAAATGAAAGCTTTTGAATCTCTTAGAGCATCCAAAAAATTTAATAGATGCTAATGTGCTATTGTTAATGTTAATGCCTTTTGGACATTGCTAGAAAAGCCTATTAGTTTCTTTTAATACTTAGAGAATTCCATTTATTATTAAAGAATTCAATACCCCCCCTTTTTTCCCTAGCTTTACAGAATTTGGTCTGACATATTTTACTACCTGTGTGCGTTCTCTCCTGATTTAATTCTAGTTGTCCTGATTAAATCATCCATCATTTTTAGGACAATTTTTCTCCTTATTGGTTTTTGGGAGTGCCTCACTAGCTTTAGCTATTTGCTACTTTCTCTTTCTGACACGTCACTTTGAAAATATTTCAGTGACATTCTCATTTAAAATTTTTCTAATAGCATTTTAGTTTCAGTTCATTTACCTCTTTTTTCATTCCTTATGCCTTTTCTGTCTTTTCTTCAATGTGATTTAGGTTTTAAAATTTTGGATTTCTATGTCTATTTGAAACCTTCAATAAAATAGGTAGCATCCCTCAAATAAAAAAATTTACCCCATACAACATGTAAATATTCCATAACCTCTAAAGTCTCAGTACCTATGAGTAAGACCTTTGGATTGGATTGAGAAGGTCATGTTAGCTACTTACTTTTTCTAGTTTTCTGACTAGAGTTTTGCATAAGTTCCAAAGACCATTTTAAACTTTTTGTGTTGTGAAGGGAAAGAGCTATACTCGGAGGAGACTTGGTGATTCACATTTGAACTTAGCTGATGAAGGCCAACCAGACCAAAGTCTAGGCAAGAAATATTTGCACTACAGTAAAGAGGTCATGCACTGTAGTTATTCTGGCAGCTTCTGGACATGGAAGGAGACAGTTTAAGGAAGGGAGGAAGTTCACTGAAAGATGGAAATCAAGAGGCTGCATTTTAAAGACTCAGAAGGAGAAGCTGTAAGTACGGAGCACACTCTGGACAGAAATGGATATTAGCAAATGATGATTGTGGATAACTGACACACGAAAAAGCATACCGAGTTTCTGGAGACAACACTAAAGAATGACTCCAGATACGGGATAGGGAGATACACAGAGAGAATAATGACCAAAGGATCATTCTGGAGCTACAGCCACATGATCCTTTCCTCTGCTCCAAGTGATACCCTAGAGTCCTAGCATCATTAACTAACCTCATGAGTTGTGAAGTCAATCTTGTAAATGCCAAAATTGGATACGAGATTAATAAAGGCAACTTGAATTGATATCTGAGTTTTCATTTGAAGCACGATTTCTTTTTTAATAAATGTGATTCTTAATAGGGTGAGCTCATTGTTATTTCTTGCAGGGCTGGGGATATTTGAGGAAAAGGAGGCTATGGAGATAGAGAAAAAGATGATGTTATCATTTTGTATTTGGGAAACAAAGAACATTTACTTTTTAAAATACAAACTGAAAAAAACAACATCTCAGGTAATGGGTATATGAAAAAAAGATAGTTATTTTTAACTGAGGCTGAGGCCTGTAGCTGGGCATACCCTGGCCAGGAGGGGAAGCATTTAAGAATTTTTAAGAGAAAGGAATAATATGTTTACGTTTATCAAAGGAGAACATAAAAGCCTGGTATTAAGTTGGGAATTGGGCTAATCTAGTGATATTTAATAATCCATAAGGATTGCCATGATATGGGAAGTTCCTCAAATTATAAAGTATTAGTTTAAAAAGAAGTGTCACAAAATATATGATAGAGAAATATTGGTATTATATTAAAGTATATTTCAAAGGAGTTCTAGGACACCTTAGCCAAATGTGGCCTTAGCCTCTAAAGCAGGGCTGTGGGAAGGGCTCCTTGGACTGTCTCCACCAGTATCACCAGATAGGCTTGTTTCCTGAGCAGTTTTATGAGCCGCGCCCTGCCTGGTGATTCTGATTCACTGAGTCTAAGTCAGGGTGGAACCTGGGAAAGTAATTTTTTAACAAGCTCTTTAGGCGATTAAATGATGCAAGTCATCCTAACACCAGGCATCCAGAGAAGTCCTAGGTTAAAGGCAAGACAGTAAAGATCCTTCTCTTTATGCATGTATATACAAATATGGGATTTTTTTACTATCTTTCAAATATTAATGATGCATGAAAGTAAGTTTAAAAGAAAAGAAAATGCACTTCTATAAAATTATAATGCACGGTATTAGACTTCTCTAGTACTCACATTTCGGAAGTTTATTTTATTTGGATTGGAAAGAAGCATAAATTAAAAATTAAATATAAAGCACATTCCCCTAAGAGTAAATCCATTTATATAATGAGTTGTTATTCACAATTTAGAAAGTACAGTAACAGCCAAGTTGAAGAACAGCCCATCTCACTGAATAGCTCCTCTTTCATTATAAGTTTGTATCTTGCCAGCCAAATCTTAAATCCTTTTGATTCTAAAAGAATAGTTTCTCTTATAGGGCTTTTTAACAGGTATTTTTAGAGACTCTTCTTTCTCCTTGCTTCATTCATTAGAATTAGTAAAACATACCTGTAGGACTTCACATTATTCATATTGCCATTATTTTAAAGAAGGACATGATTTTCATCTTGAAAAATGACTAGTCTTTTAATTATAGATACAATCTCATTGTTTATACATATACATACACAGGTATCTCTTTGTTTTAGCTTTAGTTATTTTAATTCTTGAAATTAACAAACAATCCACACTGTTTTAGCGTTATCTGAGAAAATAGTACCTATTGTTTTTTCTTCTGTAATTTAAGGAATAAATACATACCTGTGTTTCCAGGTTTAGGGACTACACTATTTGTTTTTACTTTTGTTAGAAAGTATTTTAAATAAGCAAAAGACTCTAAGAATTATTTAAATGGTAGTCAATTTGTATCTAAAAATTTATAGAGGAGTATTTAAATGGTAGTAAATTTATATCTATAAATTTATAATTTTTGCTCTTATAAAAGTTTTAGTGTTTGAATACTGAGATAGACCAGTGTCAAATATTTGATTCTTTCGAATGAATCAAAAAGGTGGTGCAATTAAACCCAGTACTATCTTATATACAATCTGTAACATAAAAGTCTATTCAAATGTTACAGATAAGAAAATCTTATATTGGAGGCACTTTTATTTGGAGATTTCATAAAGTTAAACTTCTAGTTTTATAATATTCTACCACAGGAATAAATCCTCACCCTCATTATGGAGTTGTGTTCTGTATAAGTACAGCATTTGCCAAGATTATGAACATGCTTGACAAAAGGACCAATTCTCAAATAAGATTGTGAAGTAGCCACTATGACACTCTAATAAAACAGTACAGTTACAGTAAAGGAAACAATGCCCTTTTTATTGCTTTTTTTTTTTTTCCACAGTTCGGCCTACAGACCAATCTGGCTAATTTGGGAACTGTGACAAAATTAGTAATGACTTGTAAATGCATAATTGAAAGACTTTTTTTTATTTTTAACATATTTTAATACTTTGCATCTGAGGTAAAATCAACCGAGAAAATGAAATGCACATAGAGAAAAAATAGCCATGATTAATTCATTGTTCATTCTGCCTTTCTCTTTCTTAATGTCTCTGTTTTCTTTGCTTTTCCATGAAGATTCTTATTTTTGAGCTTAAGTGGGTTATGGCTATCAAAAAGCTGTTAATTCATAACCTCAGCTAGATTATTCAAGTGTTTTAGGAGGAAAAAAAAAAGTGTCATCCTTGCTTTGTTAATGTGTAAACATTAGAACATCAGAAGAGCACAGAAAAGATCAACACAATCCATGTGCAAGGTCTCACACCTGTGAAACCTTCCATGTCTCTCCAGTAATTGTTTTGGAAGATATGGGCGTAGGAAGGGTGGAGAGCAAAGGGGACTACAGGGAACTTCACCTCTACCATTAATATTGGAAACAACCTAAAAGTTGAACGACATGGAAATGGTTAAATTATTGCTAAGCCATGTGATCATTATGTATTTATTTGGAAATCTTATTTTCTATATGTTTCCTACTGCTGCTATAATATATTTCCACAAACTTCATGGATGAAAATAATACAAATTTACGATTTACAGGTCTGGAGGTCAGAGGCCTACAATGGGTCTTCTGGGGAAAAGGGAGATTTCAGTAGAGTTGTTTCTTCTGGGGAGAATCCTTTCCATTACTTTTTTCAGTTTCTGCATTCTTTGGCTCATGGCCCTTCTCTGGCATCACCCAGTCTTTCCTTTCCATTGTTAAAACTCTGGCCGCTAACTCAGACCCTTCTGCCTTCCTCTCAGGAAGACCCTTGTAATTAGATCATGTCCACCCAAATAATGTAGGATTTCTATAGCAAAATGCTTAAATTAATCACATCTGCAAAGTTTCTTTTGCCACATGAAATAACATATTCACTGCTTGTGTGGACATCTTTGGTGATTATTCAGCCTATCACATCTTTAAGCAAATGAGAACATATAAATATTTAAAGTGCTACAACAGTGCCTGACACAAGACACTCAAGATTTGAAAATAAACGTGTGCCTAAGTGCACTTCCTGCTTCTCTTCCAGTTTGAAGGAAGCCACCCTAATCTCTCACTGGGATTATTCCAATAATCTCCTCACAGACCTTCTGCCTCTAGGCTTACCCTCAGGTATTCTCAGCACAGTAGCTGGAGCACTCTGTTTAAAAATGGGCCAGATTGTGTTTCTCTTCTGCTCAAAACCCTACAACATCTTATTTAATTCAGAGTAAAGCTCAAACACTCTGGGTAGCCCCCAAAGCCCATTATGTATTCCCCATGTTACCTCTCTAAACCAATAAATATCCTGGCCTCCTGCTCCTACTGCTGTTCCTCCAAAACACAAGTTTTGCTCCTGCTCAGGACCTTTGCACTTGCAGATCCCTGCTCCTAGAACCCTTTTTTCCCCAGATATTCACATAGCTCAGGGCCCTGTTTCTTCAACTCTTTGTCCACCCCTCAGCTCAGTGAGGCCTACACTAGGCATGCCATTTAAAATCTTGGCTTCCTCAATACCTTTTTTTTTTGAAACAGTCTCATTCCATTACCCTGGGTAGAGTGCCGTGACATCATAGCTCATAGAAACCTCAAACTCTTGGGCTCGAGCAATCCTCTTGCCTCAGCCTCCTGAGTAACTGGGACGACAGGCGCCTGCCATAACTCTTCGCTAGTTTTTACGGGGTCTCACTCTTGCTCAGGCTGTTCTCAAACTCCTGAACACAGGCGATCTACCGATCTCAGTCTCCCAGAGTGCTAGGATTATAGCTGTGAGCCACCACTGCCTGGTCCTTAATATTTCTTTGTTTTCAACCTTTCTCACATAGCTTTGTTATTTTTCCACAGCACATCACTTTTTAGTATTTTTTTTAAGACAGAGCCTCAAGCTGTCACCCTGGGTAGAGAGCCGTGGCATCACAGCTCACAGCAACCTCCAATTCCTGGGCTCAAGCAAGTCTCTTGCCTCCACCTCCCAAGTAACTGGGACCACAGGCGCCCGCCACAACGCCCGGCCATTTTTTGGTTGCAGCTGTCGTTGTTTGGCAGGTCCGGACTGGATTCGAACCCACCAGCTCAGGTGTACGTGGCTGGCGCCTTAGCCTGTTGACCACAGGCACCGAGCCATTTTTTAGTATTTTTATTTATTATATTTATATTCTCTCTTCTCCCACTAAAATACAAATTCCAAAAGAACAAGGCGTTTTATATGTTTTGCCCAATGATACATTTTCCATTTTGCCTTAAATGGTTCCTGGAACATAGTTAGCATGCAGTAAATAGTCACTGAATGAGCGGGTCTTATGCTGCACACCAGATTCTATACTAGGTACTGGGGCCGTATCAGGAAACTTGTCAGACTCTCTTCTTTCTTAGAACTTGCTTCAGGTTGTCCAGCATCTACCAAAATCCACTCCACCCAAGTCTCTAGGTGGACTGAAATAGAAAAAAACACTAGATGAAAAATAGTAACACTGGAAAAGAGTAATTAGCCTTGCTTTCTTTACATACCATCCCCTCCCTTACCACTCCTATACTTTCGTCCAATTACTGGGTGTCATTTCACTGATGCTTTAGAGATTAATTTTAATGGGTGTGGTTGTTAATTGAGGTACTATGAAAAAAAAACAAAACAAAACTGCATGATAATCATCAGAGTATTTTTTCTAAATCTTAAATGTACTTGTTATATAGAAAAGAGAAAGAAAAGAAAGAAAATATAAATCAGTCAGATTAAGACCTTTACTACAAATGATTGGTTTCTCTGCTAGCTTAATTTCTAAAAACAAATATCTGGGTGGAAATGAAAGGAAAAACCCCAGCTTAGATGGTGTGTACACCTGAGAATGAAGTCACCTGATAACTGGGTCAGGAATTTATTACACACAGAAGGATGCATTTCAAACAGAGGTTTACACTTACACTGTTTAAAAATAATAGTCAATAACTTTTAAGAAAGGCTAATGTGCTTTGTAGTCAGTTATAGCCAAATATGAACATTATAGGGAAAATGATATAGAGTTTGAAGATTCCCTCATTTCCAAAGGTTCATTCTATGACTCTTAGATGTATTTTAAAGCAAAATTTAAAGAAACTCAAACACATAAGTACAATAACCAATTGTGTTCTAACGAGTCCTAATTTCTCCTCAGATATTAAACACATGATAACATATTTTTTGAAAAGCATTCATTTTTTATATATTTTTGCTCTGTGTTAATCTCTCAATCATATTTTTATTATTTGAAGGGCTTTTTAAAACTAAGATTTGGAAAGGCATCTGTATTTTTGAAGTGTTGGTAAAGTCTACCTTATTCTATGCTCAACTATAATTTTATTACCTTCAGATGTAGATAATTTCTAATATTTACAAGCAAATAACAAAAATATTAGTAAATCAAAACATCAGATAAATTAATCTTTAATCAGTAATGTTTTCCAGTTTCATGTGAAAATTGTGTCATGCTTAAAACCAGAAATGTTAAATTCCATATATTTCATTCTAAATCATTGATACGTCTAAATAACTGCTCAGTTTGGGAGAGTTTTGTTGTTGTTATTCTCATGTTTCTTGTTGCAGTGAAAAGACTTGAGACCCAGGTGTAACTTATTAGCTTGTCCTGGAACGTGTCACAACCATCATCTGAGCGTCACTTTTCTCGTCTATAAAATGAAGATAACAATTCCTGTCCTTCCTCAGAGGGCAGATGTAAAAACAAAATAATACAGAGGCATACTGTGAACTCTAAACCAGCTGGAAATGCAGTATAATTTTCTACCTGAAATACTGAGTGCATTGATAAGCATCCTAAATTTATTATTTCAGGCTCTTAAAACCTTGATCCTGCCCTGTTACAATCCGTAAATTGTGCCTCTTCCTGTCTTGGATTCTTCCTTTTGTTGCCAGAACGATTTTCTTATAGCTGGCGTTCTCTTTCCATTTTCAGAAACTTCCCCTTGGGCTGGCAATCAAAGCTATCTTTAGGATGGCCCACCTTTCTTACCTCTTCTTCAAGAGCTCTGAAGCTTGATGACTTTTCACTCTACAACCTGTACTTTTTCCTGTCTTAGTAAATTGGTTCATTCCATTCACTTTGCTGTAAATGTACAGCCAACCTGTACGTTTCTTCTCTTACCGCCCTATTATTGAATGCATAACTCATGGACTTAGGAATCCTAGTGCAGACAGTCACTTTTCCTCTAAAGGTCCAAGGCATTTCAAAATATCAATACTTTTGATTCTCATAATTTGCTTTCACAACTCACATTTTATCTGTTAGATAATATTGGCACTAAGGATTTTCTCAAATGGCCCTTCTATTTTGTGGTGGGGAATCAACAGACGGGCTGCAAATCATGGAGCAGAATGCAGAGAAAGAATGAAGAGTAACGTTTTGAGATGATGGGAGAAGAAGCCATTACACAAGATAGAGGAGGAAAAAAATGCGAGGAGAAGGGAAGAAAAGTACATTAAAGAAAATGATAAAAGAGGTTACACTAAAGAAATGAAATCATTTACATTCTTCTGTTGGCTGTTGATTTTTATTAGTTTTTAGGGTTACTTCATGTATTCCCCTAAATATTTGAAGGGCTTTACAAAGCTACATAAGAACAAAGAAGTAGACAGTCAATATTTCTTGTTGCTTAATTTTCAGACATAAATTCTTTGGATTCTTCTCTTTGTGCGGCACCATCTTGATTCAGGAAAGACAACGAGAGTGGCCATGATTCACTATCATTCTAGAATATCTATGTTATAAAAAGAAATCTAAAGCCATCAAGTTCATTGTCTTACTTTTAAGGAAGATATCTGCTTTCACAACTAGCTTATTCACTATATTAGTTGTCTGAGCTTTTTTCATTATTCCCTAGGTTCTACTTTTGAACATTTAGGTACTTATTAACACCTTAAGAATTAGACAAAAATAGGGCCATGATAGTCAATTTTTCTTTTAATAGTTAAGGTTTTTTGAAGGGAAATCTTAATTTTCTTACTTACAGAAATGTTTTAATGTAACAGTAACTTAGTCCAATATATTAGAAAAATAATTATATATAATTAGCATATGACTGATAATAACTACCACTTATTGACAATCTACTATACAGCAGATGCTTTGCATACACATATATCCTATCTTCACAGTAATCTGCAATGATTAATATTTTAATACACATTTTATAAGTGAGGAACCAGACTTTTTAAGTGGATACATAACTTGCTTGAGGTTGTGTAGCTGATCAAGGACAGGGCCAACTTTTTAATGCAGTGCAAACACATGTAGATACACATTTTCCACTATGGCATGCTGTGCTAGCTAAGCATTTTAAAAGTTATCAAATACCCTCAAGCTTTCTGGAGCATTTTTAAAAACTGGTTGGGGGAAGGAACTACAGATTCCAAAACCTCCAAATACTTAAAATTCATAGAACTCAACCAACACATCTTTACTTTCTCCATCCTGAGATTTGCAATACCTCAGGATACCTCTAGGTGGCACTAGCGGGCCTAATGCATAAGCAGAGAAAATGCACATAACAACAGTTATGGAGACAGAGGAAAGAAAAACAAAAGGAGAAGTAAAGGAGAGAAATATCACCCCCAACTGGATAGCAGAGACCCTCCACTGGGTGGATCTACTTTCATACCCTAAGCATTTCTGAAAATGTGTGTGAAAGTCTCATGCATAGTAATCAAATAATAGTTAAGTATGGGAAGAGTTTCTCTTCCCAGAGTTTCAAGAAAAAAAAAAAATTGTCTCCTTCTTTCTTAGATCTAATCTTCAATGATAAAATTCCAACATCCCAGATATGTTCTAATTTAACAACCATATGCATGGAAGACTTGCTTAAATCTAATGAGAGTTGGTTAAGGTAAGATTTTTTTAAACATTTCCACTGTTGCCTGAAATGTTTTAAATTTATGAGTGATAGTTCTTGTCAGCTGAGTCAGCATGTTTTGTTTTAAGTTTTTGTTTGTTTGTTTGTTTTTTAAGACAAGAGTCTCAACTCGGCGCCTGTGGCTCAACGGGCTAAGGCGCCAGCCATGTACACCTGAGCTGGCGGGTTCAAATCCAGCCCGGGCCCGCCAAACAACAATGATGGCCACAACCAAAAAATGGCCAAGCCTTGTGGCAGGCGCCTGTAGTCCCAGCTACTTGGGAGCCGGAGGCAGGAGACTCGCTTGAGCCCAGGAATTGGAGGTGGCCATGAGCTGTGAGGCATGGCACTCTATCCAGGGTAATAGCTTGAGGCTCTGTCTCAAAAAAAAAAAAAAAAAAAAAAAAGACAAGAGTCTCACTTTGTTACTCATGGCGTCACAGCTCACAGCAACCTCAAATGCTTGGGCTTAAGCAATTCTCTTGCCTCAGCTTCCCAAGTAGCTGGGACATATGCACCTGCCACAATGCCCAGATATTTTTAGAGACAAGGTGTCACTATGGCCTAGGCTGGTCTCGAACCTGTGAACTCAGGCAATCCACCCATCTCTGCCTGTCAGAGGGATAGAATTATAGGCATGAGTCACGGCACCCAGTCTGTTTTCAGTTTTCATAGAAAGGAAAAGAAAAAAAAAAAAAAGAAAGTAAGAAAAAGAAAGAAAGGAGGGAAGGAGGGGAGAAGAAAGAGAAGGAAGGGAACTAAAGAAAAGCAAAGGATTTTCAGCCAGGGGTACTTTAGAAGTGATGTACTCTATGAAAGACCAGTCCAGGGTAGTCCCTACAATAAGTGAGTTGAGAATGGTATATTTATTTATAATTCCCAATACAGTGTTTTCTCAACAGTGTATGAAAATAAATATGTATAAAATAAATAAATATAGATTAACACCTAAGATGAACCCAGGCAGAATTAGGCCTTATAAAGGTACAAGAAATATGTGACTGAGTTCCTTTGCACAGTACTATGTTTACATTAAAAAATTGGTAACTACAATTATTATGTAGTTTATATCTAGAATTCTGAGGATGCTTCATATTAATAAAACTATGACTACAAAAACCACTCACGAAATAACTAAGAAAAGAACAGAAAAAAGAAAGTAATTTTAAATAGCACTGTAACACTGCTAAAGTTTGCCATGCTTTATGTGATATTAGTCTTGGTTCTTATAATAAACAATTTTCTAAATAGCTTTAATGTTATGAGGCATTTACTCTTTAAGATACACTAAGGCAATTAAATGCTTCTTTTTAAATCCAGCTATCCCATATCTCTAGTGTTCTTTGGAGAACTTAAAATTTTTCGACTTTACTTTCCTAATAGTACCCTTCCCTGAGGCTGCAATCCTTTATCAAAAGCAGATTAATCCAGCAAATCCAGCTGGTATTTGGACTTATTTATTAAATAAGCTGCTCATTTTTCCTGCAGCAAGACGAACAGCTTTGCTCAGTTAGACCAAGTGCTGAAAAATAAATTCCCAATCCCTAGAAGACAGCCATGGCAAGCCTATTGGGGAACTTGCTTCCACGAGGAGAGGTTTTCTTTGTGATTTGGTTCATTTTGGTTTGGTTCTTTGGTTATTTTTGTTCGGGATTTGCTTTTGGAGTAAATAACGAAAAACAGAATGGGAAAATGACTTTACTGTAAGAACAGGTAACAACTTGAATTTTTCTATGTAAGAGCTCTTGAGGAACTGTGTTCATACGGGAAAGTGTACTGGCTGCAGGAGGTACAGGGGAAGATCATGTAATGGGATCTCGCTTGTGTATCTAACTTGTATGTCTCTTCTAACCTCACCAAAGTTTGTTAGATTATAGACATATCTATATGCCTTCATTAACATTCCAGAACTGTAAACGTGATGATGTGTACCTGAGTTGTTTGTTATCTGATGTTCTCAGCCCCATCTTAAGTACTGCAGGTGCTCCTGCAAAATATTAGTTAACATTAACTAAATAGTTAACTTCAGACTCAGTTATACCCTACTAAATTATTTAATGTAGTCATTAAAATAAACCCTTTTAATGTTCAAAAGAAGCAAGTTTGCTAAAGAATATTCAGAATACTTAGAATGGAGCTGAAGCCTTAATAAGAAAAAAGACTGCTCAGAGCCTCACAAACACGAGAGCTTTTATTTGTTTCTTCTACAGTATTGAGCACTGGTTGGAGTGAGGCAGATCCTGTTCTAGGTTTGGGTGAAGAGTTCAGACAAGCCTTACTTAAGGCTTAACAAAGCCATGCAAGGCAAACTGCAAACAGAAGCAGAAAAGCTCAAAGGGGCGTGTTCTGGGACAAAAATTTTCAAGTAGGAAAGAATTTGGTGTTTGTGAAGTTTCTGTGGCTGGAGTTCAGAGAGCAGAAGGTGAGGGTGGTATATATGTGTAGATGTTCTTCTAGCCAGTAGAAGGAAATTGAGTTTTTGCTTTAAGTACAATAGGAAACCATTAAAAGCCTTTAGGTAGGTAAAGAACTAATGTGACTTTATTGGGAAAAAAACAGACCAAAAGGAAAAACAGCAAGGCAGAGCCAAGCCACACTGATTGCTCTATGGATGTCAGGGGAGCAAGACCTGGGAAGAGAGATCCTTGGGATAGCACGACTATCCAAGAGAGGGTGACGGCTGGTATGAAGGCATAGCAGAGGGAAAGGACAGAAGGTGACAGATTCCAGATGTATTTTGGAAACAGGTCTAAGAAGACTTGTTCATAGATTAGATGAGGAGGGTAAAGAAGACTGACTCTGAGATTTTCATCAAAATCACTAGATGGACAGCAGCTCTGTTTCAGGATACCTCTGCTGGTGTCACATAATCAATCCTCCCTTTCTTTCTTGGTGACAGAATTCAGATTTTACTAAGGGTGAAAATGGATCTAGTTAAAATCCATTTTTGCCTTCCCTTCTTTGCAGCCAGGTACATGGCTGCACGTACACAGAAGTATTATGTGAGATTTGCAGAAGGTCTGGGGCTAAGTGATGTGCCCTTTTTGTACTGAAGCTAAGTACACATCCATCTGAATACATAGCACTTCTATTCTTAGATTCATACCTAGCAAACACACATACAAGTTTACCAACAGGCACATCTAAGAATATTCAAAACAGCATCACTTACATAACTCCAAAATAGAAAGAGACCCCAACAATGTCCACGAATGGTAGAACGGATGAATAATTTTTGTTGTATCCATACAGTCAATACTTTACAACAATGAAAACCACTGTGAAATGCCACAAAATTAGTGCATTTCAGAAACATTATATTAAACAAAACAAAAAGTAAGACACAAAAAATACATATGCATGAATCTATTTAGAAAGAAAAGTACAAAAGCTAACATAGGGTGTGAGAAGTCCTGTAGCAGTTACCACAGGGGAAGTCAGGAATACTGATTGGGAGAGGCCTTGTGGGAAGGTTTTGGGGTGCTGGTGACATGCCATGTTTTGTTGTGAGTGCTGTTTACATAAGTTGTCCAATCCATTTTTGTACTCCTCTTACTTGGTAAAGTTTCAAATATAATAGGCATTCATTAAAGATGTTTGTAGGATAAACTTTGTCGGATTTAAGGTGAGAGCAAAGTCTTATCCATGAGAAGATAGTGGTGCATTATTGCAGTACTCCATAATAATCTCTGCCTCCACTGAAACCAAAACACCGAAGGTAGGTAGATTGTACTCTGCACATTCTTTTTAAAGCAAGAACATGTTTGTCAACCATATATATTTTCCAAATGTTCAGTGTTTATGATAGATTAGCTAATTCCTAATTTCTGGAAAGTTTCTTATTCAGATTGTTTCTCCCCTGATCATTGTAGATTAATTAGGCCTGAGAGAGAAAACATGTACACTTAAACATGAATCTGGTTTCTTGTGGTAATAACCGAGACTTAAAATAAGAATCATTAAACTTTAGGAATGCAATATTAAAGTTAACGCGGGAAATTCTAGAAGTGCCAAGACAGAAAGCTAGAAAAGCTCAGAAATCTCCCTAAGATAATAAGACTTTCAACTCCAAACTGATTTTGGACTTAAGAACTGCTACATGACAAATGAGAGTTAAAATATTTTTTTCTAAATGCTCTCAGAAAAACAAACACAGAGATAAACACTTCCTTAAGAATCACTAAGCTGTAAAATTTGGAACATTTCAGATTTATGAGATATTAAAGCCAGGAAGTATTGCACATGAAAAAGAAGTTTTCTAATAATCTTTGGTCTCCATGGTAAACAAAGGTGATGGATTTCAAAGGGAAAGAGAAAAAAACAAGTTCGTGCTTTTATTTTCTTGTTTCCTATAATTAAATTTTAGGTTATCTACTTACAGGAAAGGAGTGGATTCTCCTCTGTATTATAAGGCTGAAGAAGGAGGAAATCATTTGAACTCTCAATTACATTTGAAGTAAATATACTATTTGTAATAGTACTCTATAAACATTCAAACATCTGGAAAAGGCTATTAACACTCATCTTAAATTTGGCCAGAAAATTCTTATGTTCCATAGCTACAGATCACTCTTCCAGCTCCATTTAGCCACCACCAGAGTCCCTGTATTTAGCAGAAGCAGGGGAGAATGTAAGTGACTTAATTCAGTGCAACCTACCCAAATCATAGAAAAATAACTCATTGCAAGCACTGGATCATTGGGTCTCCATGGTGCCGTTTACGGTTATTAACACTATGGAACCCACACGGTGGGAAGCAACCAGGCCTCACAGTCTAGAACACAAAACCTCGAGCCAGATGGAGTTTTGGAATCCTGCCTCTCCCACTTTATAGCTGTGATTTTAGGTAAGTTGTTTATTTCTATAATTTTGTAGTTGTGCTATGTACATAACAGAACATGAAACAGAAAACAAAAATCTTCATAACATTTTTCATTTTAAAATTATTTTGATAGTAAATAAGAACTAAACTTTAAAATGCTCTTTTACGTAATAGATAATATTAAATATCAAATGAGAAATAGCAAATATTAATCTTGTGATATAGAATTGGTCTAGAAGTCAACAAATATTTATTTGGCACCTATTATGTGCCAGGGTCCATGGTAGATGCTGGAACTAATATACATCAAAAATGCTTTCTGAGTAGAGTAAGTAATCACTAGTTTTGTATCCAAGAATAATTCAGTCAATAACATAAGACAAAGGGGGTCTTTCTGATAATTGAAGATATCTGCAATTTATATGTACTTTATTTCAGAGAAACCTAAAGAATATTTTTACCTTGGTTTATTAATGCTGAATCTGTCCTGATATCTAACAATTCATTTCGCTCAACAAATTAATTTTTTTAGCATAAATGCAGAATATTGAAATTACATGTATTATTCTTAGCTTGTATAGGTGATGAAATTTATCATAAACTATTTCAAAATATCCATTTTTTAGAAGGAAGGGAATGAAATCTTTGGAAGAGTCATAAATGTCTATGAGCCCTATTTCCTTATTTACAAAATAAAAAGGTGGTGATAGAATGCCGACATTACTTCCTAGGAGGAAAGTTTATGATGCTGTGAATTTGACAGGGCACACACTTAATCCTATTTATTTTCAGAGTGTTTTTGAAATATTTTTATTAAAACCAAAGCTACAGCAGCAGGCACACAAAAGGTTCACTGAATAGTTTCCTCTCAAGGAAGAATTTGCTACAGAGGATAGACTCAAGATGACAGCGACATTCTACTTGCTCTGGAAGTCCTTTTCCTCCCCCAATTCTCAAAGATTTTGCTTCTGAAATTAATTTCTCTAAGTTTAAAATATGCCCGGCTCGGCACCTGTGGCTCAACGGGCTAAGGCTCCAGCCACGTACACCTGAGCTGGCGGGTTCAAATCCAGCCCGGGCCCGCCAAACAACGATGGCTACAACCAAACAAACAAACAAAAAAAATGGCCGGGCGTTGTGCTGGGCGTCTGTGGTCCCAGCTACATGGGAAGGCAGAGGCAGGCAACTCGCTTGAGCACAGGAATTGGAGGTTGCTGTGAGCTGTACTCTATCCAGGGTGACAGCTTGAGGCCCTGTCTCAAAAAAAAAAAAAAATGCCCAAGAGTTTTCTCCTACAAATACCTAAATATTCAAAAATTTAACTTCTAAAATTATTATTTATTTTTTAAATATTGTTATTTTATTTATTTATTTATTTTTGCAGTTTGGGGCCAGGCCTGGGTTTGAACCCACCACCTCCAGCGTATGGGGCCAGCACCCTACTCCTTTGAGCCACAGGCACCACCCTTAAGTATTTTTATTTTGACAAATGATATATCACAGTTAGACTGTGGGAGTGCATGTAATATTTTGATACATGTATAGAATATGTAATGATCAAATCAGGGTAACTGGGTCAAATTTTAATTTTTAAACAAAGTATTTAATGTTAGTGTCAACAATGGTGGCTACTTACAGACTGAGAAGGTTGGAAGAGAGGGGTGGGGACTTGGCAGTTGTGAACAGAAAGGAGACATCTCACTGTTTATCTTGTAATGAATGCTTTCTGATGTTTGAAACACATCATTGCAATCCTTTAATTTAAAAACCAATCAAGTACATGCCTAACAACAACCACAACAACAAAACTCAAATATTAACAAAAGCCAACAGTAACAAAAACAGATCTAGGAAGTACAAAATTTAGTCTTTGATATCTATAGTTTGTTAGTATAGAGCTATATAACCAAAAGTTTCTAGTTCTGTATAGGAAATTAGACATTATTTTAGTTGCGTTCTTTTCCCATAAAATATTTAGCTTATGTAACATTTTTTAAAGGTCTTCTTAGAAAGTTTTTATTTAGAGACAGGACCCTGCTCTGTCACCTGGGCTGTCACTCCAACCTCAAATACCTGGGCTTCTGTCTCCGCTTTCCAATTACAGGGATGAGCCTCCACATCTGGCTAATTTATTTTATTTCATTTTTTTAGAGACAAGGTCCTTTGTTGCCCAGACTGCTCTCTAAACTCCCAGTTTCAGTGTATCCTCCTGCCTCAGCCCTGCAAATAGCTAGGATTCCAGGCACGAACCACGGCACCCAGCAATGTTTTAGTTTTACTTATTTACGGCATTTATACCATTAGCCGTCTTTCTCAGCTCCAAATGCCTCAAACCATTTTGCTGTTGCTCTTGGGGGAAGAACACCAACCAAACCCCCCTCTACTTGAACTTAGCGTTACTGCAGGGTATCAATCAAGCACGATTTTGCATATGTCAACTCACAAAGACAATCAACATTTCTTAAGTGTTTTCTTTTTTCTTTTCTTTTCTTTTCTTTTTTTTTTTTTTTTTTGGTGAAACAGAGTCTCACTATGTCAACATCAGTAGAGTGCTGTAGCATCACAGCTCACAGCAACTCCAGCTCTAGGCTTTAAGGGATTCTCTTGCCTCAGCCTCCCACGTAGCTGGGACTACAGGCGCCTGCTACAATGCCCAGCTATTTTTGTTGTTGTTGTTGTTGTTGTTGTTGCAGTTGTCATTTTTGTTTAATAGGTCTGGGCCAGGTTAGAAACTGCAAGCCTTGGTGTACATGGCCGGCACCCTAACCACTTAGCTATGGATGCTGAGCCATCTTAAGCGTTTTCTATTACAAGCAATGCTCTCTTTCAGTGCTTTATTGGATTAAAGGGAGAAAGCCTTCTCATCCTCTTATTACACGCTGTTTTGCTAGTAAAGAAAAAATTTAAAGAACTTTTGCCATTCCTGGGTTCAAAGAGAAGTGGTAGATAAAAAGGCCTGGGTTGCTGTGGCTGCTGTGTCTCCATGAGTCTTCCAAATGAAACCTCAAATATATCACATTTGTAGTAGTACAATAATGTCTTTGTCTTATGAAACAAAGGCTGAAGAGACTACGGGACTTATCTACAATTACAAAATCAGTGGGGAAATAAATTCTCAGGCATGTGGCTGATGACTTCTCACTAGGGAGTAGAGACTGGCTTATGCAAATGTGAAAATGGGTATGTCTATAAAGGATTAATCGGTGGCAGTATTTGGGAAGTTTTGTTGCTGAAGACTGAATGTATGTGTTGCCCTCAAATTTGAATGTCGAAACTTAATCCCCAGTGTACTGGTATTTGGACACGGGGCTTTGGGGAAGTGATTAGGTTCTGAGGGATGAGCCTCATTCATGAGATTAGTGCCCTCTTATAAGGGACGTCGGACACATCCCTCACCCCTCCAGTCATGTCAGTCACACACACAGTGAGAAGAGTCCATGAGGGAGCCTGAAACAAACCCCTCTGAACAACAACCCACCAAATCCTTGACCACGAACTTTACAGCTTCCAGAACTATGAAACATAAATAACTTTCTGTTGTTTACAGACCACTCAGTCTAAGGCATTTTGTTATTGAAGCCTGAGCAGACTTAGACACTTTTTTGCTCAAATATACATCTTCCCAGAACCAGTGTTCAAGCTGAATACTGTGGCTGGAAACCCCTCCCTGCAATCATTATTTTTCATGTGGCATTACAGAAACAGTGCTTGGAGTCTACAAGTTGTCCAAGAGAATATAGGAAACTGGGGAAAATATACTGTATTAAATATGTTTTTTAAAGTCTCACCAAATTGAGTTGAACATTTAATGTCTATAAAAACATCCACTATGGCATTTTGTTAAATGTAATTTAACTCACAAGAATGAACTATAAGTGTGCTTTAATGTCAAATCTGAGCATATTTTAAATATGTCTAATAGCGATATCAAGCATTTCAAAAGCATGTCCAGAGCCTATGATAAACTTGCAAGAGCCCCACCTCTTTCCCTGGTCCACCTGGAGACACCAATTCATTTGCAAATCCAAGTTCAAGTACCACTCCCTTTGAGAGGTCATCTGCTTCCTTTAGTCTAAAGAGTTAAGCATTTACTTACTTCTCTGTGGCCTGATGATAACTTCACCATATTACTATTGCATTAGTGTGTTGTAGTCTCATTGGTTTGTTTGTTTGGGGGTATGCTTTCACATAATGTCTGGATTCTTAGTTTGTCAAGAGCAGGGACTAGGCTTTCCTCACCTCTGTATTTCCAGTATTAAAACAATGCAGGTACCTTCCATGGGATCCCACAATCCCAATAAGTAGCTATCTACCCAGAAAAAAAAAGAAATCATTCCACCAGAATGACATTTGCACTAGATTGTTCATCACAGCTCAACTGATAATCGCCAAGATGTGGAATCAATCCAAGTGCCCATCAACCCAAGAATGGATTAATGAACTGTGGTATAGGTAGACCATGGAATACTATTCAGCCATAAAAAAGATGGAGACTTTACATCTTTTGTATTGACTTAGATAGAGCTGGACAACATTCTTTTTAGTAAAATATCGCAAGAATGGAAAACCACGTGTCCGAAGTATTCACTGTTAATATGAAGCCAGTAGATGGACTAAAACAAGCCCACAAGAGAAAAACTCCATTCAAATCAAGTTGGGAGGAAGGGGGGAAAGGGCGGAGGATATTGCTGTGCTCTCACCTAACGGGCACAATGTGAGGGTTTATGGCACATCTCCTGGAAGAGAGACACAACTATACAACAGGGACCTTACCTAACAAAGACAAACATTGTAACCTGATTGTTTTGCACTGTCATACAGATATTCCACAGTTGTTTACAGAATTAAATATCTTATCTGTTCAGATGCCAGAGCATCTACCAGTACAAATTACATAATTTTGGGTTCATCTATGCTTATCTCACTGTTTTTCCTAGGACAGGGTAGACACAGAATACAAGAATCATATTTGATCAATTAACTTCCACTCAAAGCACCATGGCTGAAACTTCCCAAAAGTTGTCTCTCCTCCATTCTCTTTTTCTGTTTCTTCTTTCAATCATGACAACATTTTCTTCTCTTTACTCCTAACATTTTGGATCTATCAATAAAGGTCTTTATCAAGAATCCATTTTCTTAAGGCTTATTTATTTTAAAAATTTGAAGACTCAAGATTTTCCTTTATAAAAATAATTTTATAATTTACTCATAATGTTAAGATGTTTGTTTTCTTTTTTAGTGAAAGGGAAAAAACAGGAGTCAGAGAATAGTTTTCCTCATATTTAGTATTTTTACATTTCCCATTCTTGATTAATTACGACTATATGCTACAGATGTCAGCATAAACTCCATCATTTGATGGATAATTATGCCTTTTAGATGAATCCCAGATCTGTTACTGTTATTTTCCATGGACTACAGCAGTTATGTGCTTTAACAGAATTAAATTCTCATCATCCCAAGTCATAGAACATTATCTCATGGAATGTGAGAAAGAATTTATAACTGCAGCTTGAGGGGAAAATATTCTTACAGCCAAAGTAGCACTTTTATGAAAGCTTTGAGGTTTCAAAGAGGGAAACTGTCAAATGTCACTAGTAATTCGTATTAAAAATAAAATCCATTTTGCAGATGGTGAAACTGACTATCCATATGATAGTAAATTGTCACTACACAAGTTTTTAAGAAATGCAACATGGAATTGATAACAAAAAGTACTATTTATATATTTCAACTTTCTTCACATGACAAGAACATTTATCTTTTAAACTTGAGAAAAATGTTTGCTGTCAAAGAGATGAAAAAGGAAAAAGAAAAAAGTCAAGTCCACTTATATGTAGACTTCATTTTAAACTTTGCTTATCAAATTGATTTGGAGTTAACAAGATGTGTTAGTTATTCTGTAACAGTAACTTATTCAGGACAACACTGCTTACATGAGGACTGAATTTTTAAAGACAAGAATAACCTTTTTTTTTACAATCTGATTAGTTTAATTTCATAGTACATTAGAATCTCAATAGAGACTTTGGAAAAAAATAAGTACCACCTACACTTTCAAATTATTTAATTGAATTGTACACTTAACACCTTAATTTAGTTGCAGGTTTTGATCCCTTGTCATCTTCTTGGAGATGTTTTCTAATGGGGGTAATAAACTACTAAACTGTTTTCAGGCCAAAAAGATTGTGCAGCAGAGCTGCCTTCCAAATGCGGCATTTCCTGGAGCTATTTTATGGAGGGCTAGAGTAAGTTCCAGCAAAGAAGGTGAATGTTAAGCTCACTGAGTGGGAGAATTGATGTGGCAGAACTCTATAAGCTGCAGTCAAAAGCCAGACTTGCAAGTTCAGTTCCGTAACTACACTTCATGGTAGACCTTAGGCAGGCAAATCATAAACCTTACAGAAGTGGGGTGATCATATCTGCTTCAAAGGACAGCTTTGAGAGCTTGGTGAGATAATACAAGGGAAGGCATTTTAGGTAAAGTACAAAACATTCAATAAATCTCAAACTCTATTTAGATTTCTGCTCTGCTACCCTAAATTCTCAAACTTGACCTCGAGTGAAGTATTTTGTTAACCCATAAAACTGTACCTTGAAACACTTATTTGGATGACTTCAAATACGTCCTCGGTTGAGTAACCCTACATAAAACCCCCAAATTCAAAATGCTCCCAAATCAGAAAATTGTTGTTGTTGTTGTTGCAGTTTTTGGCTGGAGCCAGGTTTGAACCTGCCACCTCCAGTATATGGGGCCAGCGCCCTACTCCTTGAGCCACAAGCACCACCCCCAAATCAGAAACTTTTTTAACATTAACAAGATTCTATTATAGTTCCACAGAGGATTTTAGATTTTGGAGTTTTGAACTAGGGATGCTTAACTGGTAAGTATGATGTAAATATCCCAAAATTTAAAAAAAAAAAGAACTCTGAAATTCAGAATACTCTAGTACCAAGCAATTGGTTAAGAGATAAATGATTTAATTTATTTATGTTAATCCAAATAATGACTTCAAAATAAGCAACATCAACAATTAGACAAAAAGAATAAGTTCTGGTATTCTATTTCATAGTAGGGTGACTGCAGCTAATAATAATGTTTTGTCTATTTCAAGATAGCTATAAAAGAGGATCTTGAAAGTTATCACCATAAAGAAATAGTGAAGTTTTGAGGTGATGGGCACACACTAACTGCTCTGATTTGCTCATTATACAATGCACTCGTGTACTGAAACATCGCACTTTCTCCAGTGAACACATGTAATTACTATGTGTTAATTACAAACAAGATAAATAAATAGCATCACAGCCATCCTGGAGGCACCGTGCACATCTAACTTACTCACTCACTAAAAGCTCTAAGAAGTAGTTCATATTATCTGCTCCTTAACAATGAAAGTAAAATAATTTAAGAAAACCTGAATGTAAATCCAGGCCTGACCATTCTCACTCTCACTGGTCTGGAGCTATAGACCCATATTACTCACTCTTTGTTAGACTCTTCACCGGGATATCTGGGTTACTCAAACGTAACATGTCTAAATCTAAACTTATTATTTCTCTCACATCATAAAATTAGTCATTTATAACAATATCTACTTAGACTGACAAGCCAGAAACTTATCGTCATTCATTTTACATTCCTCCCTTTTCTTAACCTGCTGTGGCTGAATAGCCTAGAAATTGCCAATTCTATTATAAAAATAGCTTTCAAAATTTTTCTATCCACACAGCCAGAGTTTTATTCCAAGTCCAAATAATCATTCATCCATATAATAGTCTTTACACTGGTTTCAATATTACCAGTTATTTCCTACGCAAAGACATCTACCATGTTGCAACCAGAATTATTTTCCTAAAAACAATAATTTTTAAAAAAGATTGGTCATGCCACTTTCTTGCTGAAATAAGCTTTCTGATAAACATAGACTAGAATCCAAATTCCATCAAGACATAACCTCTTTTATTAGCATGTCTTAACCTATGTTTCTGATTTTATTTCTTGAACATTTGGTATCCAATTCTTGGACACATCAAACTTTTCTAGAAAGTTTTTGTTCTGCCTCTTACTTCAGCGAACTTTCCAATTTTCTTTATCTTGAACACTCTTATTCATTATTCAGACTTAATTCATCCTACCTTCTTTTAGTTATCTGTCTACATGTGTGATTCTCCTGGTAGACTGATATCTCAGAAAGTAAGACTCCATTTTTATTTCCCTGTCCTTGACAACTACAGTACAGAGCAGCATATCAAGAAGTGCTTAGAAAATTTTGTGAAATAAATGATTGAATTAATAGTCTACATCTGAATACACTGGAAATTCAAAGGGAGATCAAAACCAGTTTATTTTAATAAGGTCTAGACATATTTATACTGAATAATATTGTGTAGACATAGAAAATGTCAACCTTGAATGATGAGATTCAGAAAATATGATTGTGTATGGAGTGTATTCTAGTTCAACGCTTGAGGATGGCCACTTGGGGAGCACCGTTCCAAACTGCCCTGAATATAGACTCTGAGTAAGCCACAGAGATAAGTGGGTTTTTAAAGATAAAGAGTAGAGGAAGTTGCTGAGTTGTTTACCAAGAATTTACATTAAAATAACAAAAATCTATTGATTGTCTATGCACTGTTCTTTTTAGCACACATTACAGGAACAGGGAAAGGGTGGGTGAGGCAGCTAGTTAGGAACAAAACCTTGTAAGCAATTGTCCCTGAGCATGGGGGCAGGGCTTGTGAAGTCCCTTACTCCCGTCTCTCTGGGTCTGACTAATTTTGCAGAACTCATACTGCTCTGAGGTATTTTTCACTTCTGAAAAGCTTAAAATAATTTTACTTTTTCTCATGTTTGCTTCTTAAACTGCCCATGGTGTATTTTCATGATCTACAAAGTAGAGGAATTAGACACTTGCTAGTTAATGAAAAATAGAGAGATTACAGACCTAGGATATAAAAAGTCACAAGAAAATGTCATTTCAAATGACAATGGAAAAAGTCTTATGGCCTACACCTGTGCTCCCCTACCCTGGGGCTGCAGACCAGTGCTGGTCCCCATAGCATCACTGCCTTAGTTAGCTCTATCTCCTGTCCCATTCCACCTCCCACCTCCCCTCCATTCCTCATCAATGAGAAAATTGTCTTCCATGAAAGTGGTCCCTGGTGCCAAAAAGGTTGGTGGCCACTGACTAACAAAATATATATATATATTTTTTGAGACAGTGAGGCTCTGTGGCATCACAGCTCACAGCAACCTCCAACTCCTGGGCTCAAGTGAGTCTCCTGCCTTAGCCTCCCAAGTAGCTGGGACTACAGGCCCCTGCCACAATGCCTGGCCATTTTTTGGTTGCAGCCACCATTGTTGTTTGGTGGACCTGGGCTGGATTCGAACCCACCAGCTCAGGTGTATGTGGGTGGCGCCTTAGCTGCTGAGCCATAGGCGCCAAGCCCAGAATCATATTTTTGAGCCAGTCAGATTTGAGGCTGTCAAGGTAAAGCAGGTTAAATGAATTCCTTAGTTGTCTGTCACTCAAAGGACAAAGAAGACACAAAAACTGGTCCACCTTGACAGAGGACAAGACACAGGTGTCACCATATAAACAGATAAGAAATTAGATGTCAGGCTTCCAATATGGCAGCATGAGTTCCTATATCACAGTGTTTCGCAGTGAAATGAGTGAAAACTATGGAAACAAGAGTCATTTTAAAAGCTCTGGAAAGGGTCCCAAGGTCAAAAAGTTTGGGACCCAAACATCTATTCAAGACCATCTATGAAAAGTAATTAGTAGAGTCGAGAATCCATGATGTTTGAGCCATGACTGGTCTCTCTCTCCCTCCCTACTCAGTGAGGCCAACTGCACTCCACACTGCTGCCTCTCAGCACACAGGGCCTCTGTCCTCCAGCCCCCCAGAAGGAAGGCTTTCCTACCAGGATGCGCAGTACATCAGTACTATTCCTGCTCTCATCTACCTGTTGCTCAAGCAAAGTCCTGGGTGATTGCAGTTGAGGGGTAGGGGGCCCTTCTGCCTGATCCTGGTGAGAGAGGATACCTGGGAAAAGTAAGGACCGAAGGAACAAAATCTTCTCATGGGAGCCCAAGGACACTCCTGCAAAGTCCTCCCTGTGGTGACTCAGCTCTTAGGAATTTATAGAAACTTAATTTCCTGTGGCCTTGAAACTAAGGCTTGCTTTTGCTTCCGTAAAAGTCCATTCCTGCCATTCAAACTGACTAATGAGGAAGTTATCCATAGACAAAGAAGTCTTGACTGGATATAAAAGAGAAAGGAGCTCAGCCATATTTGGACTTTAGTCTGCCGTGACTCCGCTGGCTGAAAATAAAGCCCCTCTTCTTTTAAACACAGATGTTCAGATATTTCTTATTCTCCACCAGGCCTCATTTTCCTGCAACAATGGAACAGAGCCACTGTTACCCAAAGCTTACAACTTGTCTTGAGACAGCATTAGAAAACAGAGACAATGGGTTTGAGCAAAAGGAAAGAGAAGTTTGTTAATTTTCCAGCAAATGAAGAGGATAGTTGACTCTCATCTTAAAGTACCACCATTGTATCTATATGCAGAAATACAGAGCTTTTAAAAGGAATTTTCAGCTTTAGGCCATTGTTGTTTAACTATAGCCTCTCTGGTGAAGAAAATCTCTAGCATCTCTGGTGTGATAATCTCAAAACCTTTGCCAGGAACCATCTCCTGTAGTGCAAAGAACACTCCCCTGCCCCTCTGATTAGTGGCTTCAGGCAGGGATGCAGGTTAATTACCAAAAAGAGTCAGGGGGGTTTGAAGAGACATTTTACCCTTTTCCAGGCCATTACCTCTGTTACAAAACTACCATGGGTACAGCATCCTGAAATACCAAGGCCATGCTCACTCTTGCTCCCACCCACTGGATGCTGAGCTCCTAGAGTAGGGGTATTACTCATAGAGACTGCCCTGTTTTCCACCTATAACTCCAGAACCCTTTCAGAGATTTTTTTTTTTTTTTTTTTGGAGACAGAGTCTCACTCTAGTTGCCCTTGGTAGAGTGCTGTGGTGTCATAGCTCACAGCAACCTCAAACTCTTAGGCTTAAGCAATTCTCTTGCCTCAGCCTCCCAAGTAGCTGGGACTACAGGCACCTATCATAACAGCTGGCTATTTTTTATTGCAGTTGTTGTTGTTTAGGAGGTCCAGGCTGGGTTCAAACCCATCAGCATTGGTGTATACAGCTGGCACCATAACCACTGTGCTATGGGCACCAAGCCACAGAGATTTTGTCTAGAAAGAAAACTTGCCAAAAAACCACGTAACTTCTAATTTATTTTCAAGAAATTAACTTGATTTGGAAAATTGTGAAGAAATACAAGCCCAAAGGCACTCTCACGAATAGTGGAGGCTATGGTATAAGGCGATTGAAAGGAGATTCAAGATACAGGCTAAACTATACGTCAGCTAATCTGAAGGAGAAAACCCAAGGTCTGAGAAAAATCCAACCCTCCACCTCAGAAACTCTTGCCAAAGGGGCCACAACTGGATTGGATTAGTTTCTAGGACAATGTAGGCCCCAGAGCATTATTAAAAGCAACAGAACAATCGATTGGTGGGGTTTAATGGCTAAAGATGGTGAAGGAAGGAGATGGAGAGAGTCCTATAAGTACTGATGTCCTCCCAGGGTAACTACGGGCATACCCAACGCGGTACCTCTGTGGAGAAGAGGATAAATAAATTTTACCAAAATAATTTAGTCAAACATGAGATAAACAGAAAATATTAGTAAGCACCCCTTCCCAGGGAAGAATAGTACTCAAAGCTGCTACAATATATCATATCAAATGTCCAACAGAAGCTTATGAGGCATGTAAAGAAACAGAAAGGAATGATCTATCCACTAGAAAAAAGGTAGGCAACAAAGACTGTCTGTAGGAGAGACCAGATCCTAGATGTTTCGGAAAAATACTAGGTCATTATAAACATGTTCAGAGAACTGAAACAAATCAAGATTAAAGAAGTAAAAATACGTCTAATAACAACGTTGCATCAAATGGACAATATTGATAGAAATATTAGGAAGTAAAAATTATCATTAATAACTAAAATTAAAAATTCATTAGAGGTACTCAGTATTAGATTGACCTGGCAGAAGAAAGAATAAAGAAGAAGGTAGATCAGTTGAAATTAGGCCACCTGAAAAACAGAAATAAAAAGAATGAAGAAATATGACAAGAGCTTCAGGACGCAGGCAAAGATCTATTGCTGCCAAGGAAGCAGGGTGAGGTAAGGTGGGGAAAGTGGTGACATTGCATTGGTTTGCCGGGGCTGCCATAGCAAAATACCACAGCCTGGGTGGCTTAAACAACAGAAAATTATCTGTTCACAGTTCTGGAGGCTCAAGTCCAGGATCAAGATGTTGGCAGGCTGCTTTGTTCGGAGGCCTCCCTCCCCGGCCTGTATCTAGCCTCCTTTCCATCATGTCTTCATGTACCTCCTGCTCATCTGTGTGCCATCCCCTATGTCTCTCTGTGAGTCCAAATTTCCTTTCCTTATGAGGACACCATTCAGATTGGATTAGGGCCCATTCTAACAACCTTATTTTAACTCAATCACCCCTTTAAAAGCTCTTTAAACACAGTAGCATTCTCAAGTACTGGAACTTAAGGCTTTGACATATGAGTATTGAGCAAGACACAATTTTTAACTGAGTAGAAACTAAAACCTTCTCCCTCGGAAAGATCAGAAAACTGTCTTGTATGGGATCCTAAATCAACCCAGAATAGATTTGCTAACACTGGGCTGGGGGCAGACTCTCTTTCAAGGTTTTTTTTGTTTGTTTGTTTGACACAAAGAGTTTTACTTTGTTACCCTCTGTAGAGTGCATTACGGTCATAGCTCACAGCAACCTCAGTCTCCAGGGTTCAAGAGATCCTCTTGCCTCATCCTTCCAAAGAGCTGGGATTACAGGTGCCTGCCACAGTGCTGGGCTATTTCTTGTTCTTGCTCAGGCTGGTCTAGAACTCTTGAGCCTAAGTGATCTATAAGCCTCCCAGAGTGATAGGATTACAGGCGTGAGCCACCCCACCAGGCCCAACTCTCTCCTTCTTAAGACCAAGCCACAGTGAGGATCCCCAGGAGTGGTGAGTAACAGCACTCCCACACACAGCAGGGCCAGACATGTACAGGAGTCACTGTGAGACAACAAAACTGTTTCTACCTGAATCTAGTACCACATGGGGCAAGAGAGGGCAGAGGGCTCCTCTATTAGCTTAGACACGCAGGTATTTCTAAACATGAGGTTGCAGAATGAATACTGAGAAAAAGCTTCTAGCACCTTAGTGCCCACTCGAAGCACCAAGTCACACCTGCCAACTGTGAGAGGTATTTGAAGTCTGTGTTAAACTGCAGGCTGTGAGAACAGGAACACAACCCAACCTTCTGATTAAAATATCTCAAAGTCACACACTAAAATCATGACAAAAGAAGAGGTATGACCATTTTTAGGCATAAATTCTATTTATCTCAATCTCTAGTATTCTACATATGATATCAAGCATTCAATAAAAAAACTGTCAGGAAGAAAATAAAAACGAGGAAAACCAATGCATCATGAAGAAATCAAAAGATCTAGTTGGAAAGCGACCCAGATGTTGAAACTGCCTGTGAATTATAGTTATTTTAAATAACTATAGTTCACAAGAAACTCATGGAAAAAGTGAACATTTATGAGCAGATGGGGGGATTGCAGCAGGCGGAAGAAATCCAATGAAAACCCTGAAAATAGGCTCGGCACCCATTGCTCAGTAGTTAAGGGCACTAGCCACAGGGCTGGTGGGTTCGAACCCGGCCCAGGGCCTGCTAAACAACAATAACAAATGCCAAGAAAAATATAGCCAGGTGTTGTGGCAGGCGCCTATAGTCCCAGCTACTAGGGAGGCTGAGGCAAGAGAATTGCTTAAGCCCTGGAGTTTGAGGTTGCTGTGAGCTGTGACTCTACAGTACTCTACCAAGGAAAACATAGTGAGACTCTGGTCTCAAAAAAGAGAGAAAAAAAGAAAAGCCTAATAATAAAACATGTTACCAGAGATGAAGAATTTCTTCAATGGACTAATTAGCAGACTTAGCAGACTAGAAGAACACATACATTAAAAACCATTTGATATTATCCTAAAGAAAGGTCTTGAGAGCTCTGTTCTATTTCTGGTTTTTAATATATGTGTTCTACTGTTTTCATCTTGGAGTTTCAATTTGAATAATTTCTATTGGCCTACTCATATTTTTAGTCTGATAATCTTCAAAATAAAAAGTGCCATTCTTCTATAGAATATAAGAAATCGTTAAACTAAAAAGTGCCGTAGTTTAAACAAACATTGATAATTAATGAAGATGTGACTCCCTCTTATAAAATGTTCACTATATTGTTTTTCAATGATATTTAAGGATTTATAGTTGATCATAGTTTATAGTTGATAATCATTACTATATCAAAGTCAACCTTCAAATGTTATTTCACGTATAATGAAAGGACCGTGCAACAATATTCTCCCATTTGTTCTCTATGTGCTTTTTTATATGTCACACTTCTTACATTTATTTATATATATCAAAGTATACAATGCAATGTTACCATTTCTGCATTATCTTTGAAAATAATTCAAAATATGGAAAAGAATCTAGTATATTTTGCTATTATTTTTACTCTTTCCAGAACACTATTTCTTGGGGTAGTTCTCATTTTCAATCTGATACCATATTTCTCTGTCTAAAGAAATTTCTTAACAACTGCGGCCCAGATGGCAATAAATTCTTTAAGTTCCTACTTGCCTGAAAATATCTTTATTTTATATTCATTTTTTGCAATAATTTTTGTTGAGTATAAAAGTCTTATTGATAGATTTTTTTTTTCTGTTAGTTAAAAGATTATCAACCCATTTTCTTTTGGGTTATGAGTTTCTAATGAGAAGTGTAATGAAATTGTTATCTTCGTTCCTCTTCACGCAATGTTTCTTTTTTTGTTGTTATTGCTTTCCAGATTTTTCTTTTTATCATTATTTTTTGGCTGTTCGATTACCATGCATAGAGGTAGGATTTTAGGAATTTAACTTGCTTGAGATTCTTTGAGCTTCATGGATCTATGGCTCACTTTTTTCTGGAAATTTTAGAAAATTTTATTTTCTTTTATTTTAATGATTTCTTATATTCTTCTGTAGAATAAAAAGTGCCATAACTTAAACAAACATGGATAATTAGTGAAGATGTGATTCTCTCTTATAAAATGTTCAATATAAATACAAATACAAATAAGTTTTAATGTAATTCTGTGACTCTAAAATCAATACTTTTATCTTTTTTTCCTCTGCAAAATTTAAAAATAACTAAAATGAGCTGAGCATGGTGGCACATGCCTATGGTCCTAGCTACTTGGGAGGGTGAGGCAGGAGGACCAGTTGAGCCCCGGTGTGCAAGAATAGACCTTGGGCAACTCCAAAAGACTCTAAGAAGAAAAGAAATCCCCTAAGATTAATTTAGTAAAGGATCTTGTGAAAACGTGAACAATATTTTGTGCTACTGTATATAGTCTCAGCACTATCGAAAATAGTAATGGGAGTTTAAATTAATTTTGGTCTAAATAGCGAGCAATAAGATAAATGCTTTTACTTGCCATTCCTTACTATGGTAGGAAAAATAATAAAACTTGAATTATAAAATCACTTTCAAGGGCATCGTGTTTCAAATTGTACCATCGAAAATCTACAGACAGTACGAAAGAGCTCCAGGCAAAAAGAAGAATCCTACATGAAGAGCCTTTAACGAGACGAAAGAACACTGTTTATTTGTTCCTTATGCTTTTTACTCATACTGGTATTTTGTACCCAAAAGACAACAAAAAATCGAAAATTTATGTTTTTAGTTGCTGTGAAGCACATTTTGTTTCAACAAAACATAGAAAAGGCTGGGCTTTTAATTGCAACTTCAGCTTTGAGAGTACAGTTATCTCTGTAATGTGATTCATGGAAGCACACCAAACGTTTGCATCTTTCTCGCATTAACTGATCTACCTCCCTTTGAATCTTCGGTTGGGGGATGTCTTTAAGCTCTGCACAGGAATGAGCAGCAACAGCAACCAGGCTAGTTTTTGGAAATCTCTTTCCGTCCGCTTCCTTTCTTTTCAGTTTTCCCTCTAGATGCTGAAGTAGATCAAGGCATCACAAAAGCAACAACACGTTCATTGTCTCTCCAGTCATGGTGTGACAGAGTCACCAAGAAGAACAAGAATGTTTGGAGCAGCTACAATAGTATCTTTATGCACCGATCATGGAAGGATGAGCTGAATTGTGCAGAACTGATAGGTGTCTATTGCTGAAGCTTTTTCTGTAATATAGATAGAAATAATCACTTGCAGCCTGGTTTTGCTGGGGAAGACAGCCTCTTTCCTGGATGTGCATTTTCAAGGGTGGTAGGTGGTTCTGCAGTTAACGTACAGCACATCAAGTGAGTAACTCAATTTCAAAGAACTGGTTTTAATTACTGTGGCAATGCTAAACGATCAAGCATTGAAATGTGTAATATCACACACTGAATCGGCAGTCCTTTGTATCACAAATTGTCTATTTTTATTTCTTATTTATCTATTGTCCATTTTTATTTCTATCTTGCAAGCAGTGCAAGTGTGAAAACATGCAAATGTTTTATGAAGCTACAAATGTGTATCTATCTGCCAAATAGGTATCCATTTAAAACAAAATTTCTCGTGCTCTTGAGAATCTTGACATTTTTCGAAATTTCTAGTTCAGAAAGATTCTACATGGCACACATGTAATTTTTCTTGTCTCAATACAGAGGACACAGGCTACTCTGCACCATTATTTTTTCTGCTAACATTTCTTTTTTTTTTTTTTTGAGACAGAGTCTCACTTTATCGCCCTCAGTAGAGTGCTGTGGTATCACAGCTCACAGCAACTTCTGACTCCTGCATTTAGGCGATCCTCTTGCCTCAGCCTCCCAAGCAGATGGGACTACAGGCGCCCACCACAACGCTTGGCTATTTTTTGTTGTTGTTGCAGTTTGGCCAGGGCCGGGTTTGAACCCACCAACCTCGGTATATGGGGCCGGCACCCTGCCCACGGAGCCAGAGGCACCACCCTAACATTTGTAATTTTAAACGAAAAGGTTAAATATTTGATTCTATTTGATTATATAAGGCAATATCTCTGATCTATTTTATCAAATGTCCTTTAGAAAGTGAAATTCTAAAGTCTTTTTCTAAGAGAAATTTTCCAACGGAATTCATTTTGTAGAAAGATATACAAAATTATGAAAAAAACCAGTGGGAGTTTTATAGCTTTGTAGGCACTACCAAAAACATACATTCAATAATAAACACATTATTGAGAAAGAAAACTGAACAATTTTAGCTGCTTAAAAGTTAATTAAAATGGGAAAAAATAATTCTTGCATGAGAACTGTACAAGGGTACAGATAACGACCTAAGAATTTGACCACTAGAGGCACCACTGAGCCACAGCTGGGCAGTGTGGAGAGGTGACTTTCTTCCACCAGGGCCATTCCCACTGTAAAGCGTCTTAATTAGAGTGGGGTAGACTGTAGAGAATGTAGCATAAGAGGACGTAAGGTTCAATTTCACGTTTTGACAATGATCAGAATCCTCTCTCCCTCTCTCTCCCTCACACCATCTCTCTATATACATACATCCATGCAAATACATCTTTCCCCTTGCCCACTTCTCTAGTTTGTTCTTTACAGTCCGAGGCTTCATCAGAGGTCTGTTCCCATAATCACTGCAAAGCTCTTTATTGAACTGCACATTGTCTGGACAGAAGAACTCTCCTTTTCCTTCATGTAATGCAGCACATGTGAATAGACAGGATAGAATTATACCTGAGCTTGAAAGTGTTACTCACCTACTTGGGAAGAATTAATGTCATTTAAATGAATACATTTTCTTCTTACTGCAGCTGGGAAATCATTACTAATTTTCAGCACACTGACATAGATTATTATCATTTTGCTATTAATATGATTATAGTGTCGAGTTCTATCATAAGTCTGCTTTAATTTGGCATTAAACTCCCTCTACTTCTTGAAATTTGTTTCCATGAGCAGACTAATAATGAATAGTATTGAGACCTTTATTTTAATGTGTTTCCAAGTTTTATACAGTTTGGTACTTGACACATTTGCATCCGAAGCAAAAGTTAAAAAGTACTATAACTTAATTTGTGAGAAATAACTTATTCCTACATCAGAATGTTCATCAGGAAAGTTAAATCAAGTGGAATTGTGTTCACTGGGTCCTCCCAGAGCAAATGCATGCAAAATTTGGCAAATAATTAATGTTATTTTTCATGATTAATTTTAAAAACAGTTTTAATATCTTTGCTAAATCAGTAAGTATCTTTCATAAGTTTTATTTTTAAAATATTTTTATCCATCTTGCTCTTAAATTCCATTCTCAAATCATAGAGTGCTTTCTGATATTAATAGAAATATTAATATAATAAAAATATTTCAAAATAATATTTTTATGTTGTCTTAATGTTTTCCTGAAACATTTTTTTTTCCATAGTTTTGGCTGGGGGTGGGTTTTAACCCACCACCTCTGGGCATAGGGGCTGGCACCCTACTCCTCTGAGCCACAGGCACTGCCCTGAAACACAACTTTTGATTATGATTAGTCATTAATAATAGACAATATGCAGAAGGTGCCTTTGAAAAGGAGGTGAAGAAATATTAGAAACCCGATGGGATAATTTCTTCTAACATATTCTTTATTTGCCTTCACATGTCACTACCAGCACCAGGATCAGAATTTTACATTCTTATTCTATAAAATTCTCAAACAGTTCATAATATACTGCTTATATACATTATTTATGAACTAATAATGGCAGAAAAATATTGCAGGCCCCAAGCAACAGGACTATCACGGGTTGAATGTTTGTGTACTCCCTAAATCCAGATGTGTAAGCCTTAGCTCTAATATAACGGCATTTGAAAACACAGCCTTTGGGAGGTGATTAGGGCTAAATGAGGTATGAAGGTAGAGCCCCCATGGTAGGATCAGTATCATTACATTAGGAGACACCAGAGAGCTTGTATGCAGGCCCAGGTTCTCTTTCCCTGATCCTCCAAAAATGCACACAAAGAAGTCATTGAACACAGGGAGATGTTGGCCTCCTACAAGCCATGAGACCTCAGAATGAAATCAGCCTTCTCTGCACCTTCATCTCAGACTTCACAACTGTGAGAAACAAAATGTCTATTGTTTAAGCCACCCAGTATTTTGTGATGGCAGGCAGAACTAAGAAAACCATCCATTAATTCTTCAGTGGGTATTCTTTGGTTAAGGGACAGACACTGGCCCTGACAAGAAAAAGGCCCTAGCAAGAAAAAGGGACATATTGGAAGGATACAGGCAGCTTGAAGAATTAAAGGGGAAAGAGCGCCACCAGAAGCTACAAGGATTTGAAGTGTTTTTGCTTAGAGTATGGCAGTGGCAGGAACAAGGTCATTATCTTTCTAGGTATTTCCATAAGGTGCCTTAGCACCCATTGCCTTCAGGACAAACACCTCCCATTCTCATATATCTTTGCTTAAGATGCCAATTACTGTCTGAGAGGGCATAATTGGAATACCTAGAATTGGTAAAACTTAATTTGGGATTTATGTATCATTCTTTTATCAGTACCATCAATCAAAATTATATTTTCTTTGCTGTCATCGAGTTTTGTTAACATCATAATGCAGGTGTTGTAACAGAAAAGCGAAATGATGATATAGAATAGCTTAAACAGCATGGAAATATGTTCCTCAAAGAACAGAAATATTTACTGGTAAAATGATTAATAAACTTTCATGTGCATATAGCTTTAGTGACATCTTATGAACAAATTATCTTTGTTCTCTCACCCCCAAATTTATTACACAGTTGAACAGTTATTTTATTTCTGCTTTTTTTCAGAGACAGATGCTAATTTTCCCTTAGGTAAATTAAGGTTAAGGTTGATTTCTACTTAAGTTGTAATTATCTCAATTGCATTTTTAAAGATAATTAAAGATTTTTTAAAGATTAAAGATAATTTATATTTCTTCATGGTATAGTAATTTATTGTATTTTTCTAGGATACTTATGATAGTCAATTTTTAAAAAAATAATCAATGGTTCTTGGTAAGGTGTGTTTTCAGTAACATCTAGATTTTTATGTTTGTAGATTATCCCCATTATATATTATATATTTGAAAGTTTGTCTGGTGATTTGCTAAGGACTTTGATATTTGTGTTTAATTCTCTTCCTAGTATTGTCTACTATACAGAGGTATTTTTGCTCTATATATTTACATGATATATGATTTGGCTCAGGTGAGTTATCTTCACTGATCATATTCTTCATAAGCATAATAAAATCACCTAGTAACATTTAATAATATTTTCTTTGCTTCAGCTTTTTAGGATATTAATTTTTGTAATCAGACTTGATTATCCTGTAATTTTCTGGATATGACTTAGCTTACTTTTCATCTTAATTTAGGTGCATGTTTTGTATATAGTAAATATTTTTATTTAAACAATATCCTTTTTATTTTTACTAACATGTATACAATATTTATAAATGTAATTGCTTTAAGTATTTTGTTGCTACTGTCATCTTGTTTTACAGAGTTATAAGAAGCCATGTGTAAAGAACCAAAGGAAGTATGGGAATGATGTCTCATCAAATAGAGCACATTAACAAATAAAAATTATAAAAAGGAACCAACTGAAATTTTGAAAATGAAAGGTATAGTAACTGAAATAAAAATTCACTACAAGGTGGCAACAGCAAATTCAAGCATGCTGCAGAAAAATACAGTATAATTTAAAGAAAGGACAGTTATCTAGTCAGAAAGAAAAAGGGATGAAGTAAAATGGAGAGACTGCTGAGATCTGGGTTAACTGTCAAGTACATCAACATATATATGTGGGGGACCCAGACCGAGGGGAGAAGTGTGAAATGCAAAGAAAGAATACAGGGAAACACCAAGCCACCCTAGTGTTTGTGAAGCGAAATCTTGTGTTTTGATTTGGATTTCCCTAATGACTAATAATGTCTGGGACCTTTTTGTGTACTGTGGACATTTGTGTATCTTCTTTGGAGAACTTCTTTGAAGAACTATTGAGTGAATTCTTGTAATTTTATATTGCTTTGGCATCCATTTTCAATGCCAGTTTAACTTTCATATTACATATAACTTAACATACATCATAGCTTAACCTACCTTAGATGTGTTCTGAACATTTATTTGAGGCTAAAGTTGGGCAGAATCAGGTAACACAAAGCCTACTTTATAATAAAGTATACAATATCTCATGTAATTTATTGAATACTACACTGAAGTGAAAAATGGAAGGGTTGTATATACTCAATGGTTGTATATAGTTTCTACTGAATACATATCACTTGTAAAGTAAAAACAATCCAAGTCAAACCATCATAAAATGAGTCGTCTCTGTATAATAAAACCCACCTGGCATTGACTGCCATGTCAAGCATGTGGTAGGTGTTAGGTTTCATTGATTTTTCTGTATAAAAACAAAAGTTTTAGTCCATCATTGAAAATGCCTTCCTTTCTGCACTGAAGTGTAACATTTGCTGTCAAATCACATACACATATAGGTGTGTGTCGGATTCTGAAGTCTTTGTTCTCAGTCTTTGGTTTATTTATTAATCTTTATGTCAACACCACAATACAGTAATTATTCTAACTTTATATCTGATATTTAGTAAAGAAGTCTTCATAACACATTCTTCAAGAGTTTCTTGAATTAGGCCATAAAAATTTTAAAACACCTTCCTAGGTCTTAAGTATCTAGTAGAAATTTGATAGGCATTTTATTAACTCTTTACAGATCAATTTGGGAAATATTGAACATTGTCTATGTCTCTATATCTCTCTTTAACATCTCTCAATAATATTTTAGGACACCTATGTCTTTTGTGAGATTTATTCCAATGTTTCTGCTTTTAAATGTATTACAAAGTTTTATTTAAAGTAATTTATTTTCTGTTTGTTTCAAGATCTATAGAAATTTAATTGAATATTATATTAAACTGCATTATCTAGCAAAGGGATTAAAGTTAATAATTTTAACAAGTAATCTCATGATATTCTAGATTTTCTATGTATCCAGTCACACCATCTGTAAGTGATGACAGTATTTTTTCCCCTTTTAAATTCTTATACATTAAAATTGAAAATTTACATATTATTTTCTCACTAGGATCTCTAAGAAACAGTTAAAATCTTTTGAAAGAGATGGCAATAGTGGACCTTCTTAGCTTATTTCTA
This sequence comes from Arctocebus calabarensis, assembly GCA_963573935.1. Classification (NCBI taxonomy): domain Eukaryota; kingdom Metazoa; phylum Chordata; class Mammalia; order Primates; family Lorisidae; genus Arctocebus; species Arctocebus calabarensis. The sequence continues at coordinate 10,041 of CAUYON010040323.1, read as the reverse complement.
ATATCAAAGGGAAAGCTTTTAACACTTTACCATTAATATAGATGTGAGGTTTTTGTAAATGCCTTTTATTTAATTAAAATGTTCTTTCCTTTGTTTCCTAGTTTTGTAAGATATTTATTATGAACAGATTTCTTATTCTAAATATTCTACACATCTATTAAAATGATTTTTTAATCCTATTAATCTAATCTTGTGCTGTTATACTGATCAGTTTTTAAAATTAAACTAAACTTGCATTCATATGTATAAAAGCAGTAATATATAATGTATTATTTATTCTTCACATTATATATGTGTATTTATTTTACATTATATAATGTGTGTACTTGCATGTACACACACACAAACACATATTTAGTACTTTACTTCTGTGTTCGTAAGTAACACTGGCCTGAAATTTTTGTACAACACCTTTGTAAGGGTTTCTATCAAGATCATGCTGCCGTCATGAAAGCATTGTCTCTTTTCCTATTATCTGAAAGTGCTGAACCTTCTCATTATTCATTAAATGTATCAAAATTTGCTAGTGAATATTATAAGCCTAGGGTTCTGTTTGAAAGATTATAAATACCATTTAATTACTTTGTTATAAGACTAGGTACATCTTCTATTTCTCCGTATGTTTGTGTCAGAAAATTACATTTTCCAGGAATTTATCTCCTCTACATCTTGATTTTTTTGGTCATAAAGTTTTTAAAATAATATCTTCATTATCCTTTTAATGTTTGTAAGATCTATGATGATTACACGATTTTTGCTTCTGTTACTGGATCTTGGTGTAATAGTCTTTTTTAATTTGTTTTCTTGAGGGTTTATTATTTATAATTTATTTCATCAGCGATTTATTATTTTTTGTTTCACCAAGGGTTTATTACTCTTCTCAAAAAGTCGGCATTTAGTTTCATTTTATATGTTTTCTATTTTTTAATTCTTACCTATTTACCTACTTGAAGAAAGTCTAATGCTAACAAAATAGGGAATAATCATGAGGCCAGCTTCTCGGGAGGAAAGAAGTCTTAGGAAGGTAGCTGGGTGGTGGCCGTATCATAGACATTGTTAGTCAACTTTCTTCTCACTGTCTCACTGCCTTCTCTTACCATTCACTGTAAATACAGGGTGTCCACAAAGGTCATAAATTGCACATGAACTTTGTGGACACCCTATATTCTTCACAAGTATTTGCTGAAGAAATTAATGGCCAGTCTCATTATCATAATATGACCAAATCATTTAACTATAATTTATAGTTAATAATAGATTAAATATTTACTTACTAGCTGTTGTTTTTTTAAAGAAGAAAATGGAAGAGAGAAATCAGATTTGTTATTCCTTATTAGGTTGGCATTTCTTTTATTGGCCCCAAATTATTATAATTATTATTATTATTTTGAGACAGAGTCTCACTTTGTCAGCCTCCATAGGGTGCTGTGGCGTTACAGCTCACAGCAACTTTTAACTCTTAGGCTCAAGCGATCCTCTTGCCTCACCCTCCCTGGGAACTGAGACTACAGGCCCTTGCCACACTTGGCTATTTTTAGAGACAGAGTCTCACTCTTTCTCAGGCTTGTCTCTAACTCCTGAATTCAAGCAATCCAGCCACCTCAGACTCCCAGAGTGCTAGGACCAAATTATATTATATTGATAGTGGATAATTATACTAATTTCTGGAGCTGATTTCTTAGCAGCAAAACTCTGGATAGATGTTATTAAGTTCCGTGGAAACTATCTCTACAGAGCTAGAGAAGGCCTAAAAAAGTCACACAAATATTTAATAGTTAAAACAAAAGCTCTTTTTTATTGCTTCTACATTCTAGAGAAAAAAATGTGCTCTTTAGAGTATTTCAGTACTGTTTAATGACATGTGTCACTATGATACATTATTATAATCATTTATTTTTTCATTCATACTTTAATTTATTCCTAGATACAATGTTTTTTTAATTCAATTGATGGCATGTGCCCGTTTCACTGAAATTTCACAAAGTAGAAGCCCCTATATAAAGTGGCATCTTTTCACTTATAGTTAATTATCTAAAGAGTCAGTTCCTGGCTTTGAATATTGCTTGTTTTAGATATTCACCCTGACATTGGTTTTCTAAACACATTAGCAATGAAATGCAAACTATTTTGCAAGTTAACACAAAGAAAGCAGATTAGCAGTGTGGATCACAAAGCTACCATTGCTTTGACAGTGAAATATTATATATAATGGAAGTCGTACTCTAAAAAGCCTTACTAGTGTTTGTTGTTTTGGGAAAACACCTCACAGTATTTTCATATGTGAGTGTGAATTTTCCCTGGTTTCCATTTTTAACAATGAGGTTTTAGAGTATTTATTGCAATGACATTGCTTTGGATATAGTAGGTTTACCTCAATGCATGCCCCGACAGACTAAATACAGGGTATTATACTTTTCAAGGTGAACATGAATCTTTAGTTCTTAGTGTAACAAATATGAAGGTTAAGAAGATGAAGAAAAGCAAATTCTTACACAATTTTTTTCAAGATGTCATTTAAATGTTTCAAAAAACAAGTAAAGATGATACGTTCATAATACAATGACATTTATATTGGAAGAAAACATTAAATTAACTTGATCACATGTATTTACTAGTTTGGTTTCAGCTAAATGTTTTTATAGTTTATAATTTACTACTGTGTGAAAATTGGCAGCTTCTAGTTTAAATACACATACTGGGAAATAATTTTTCGTGCCAATTAGACCATGAAGATTATTACTGTACTATTTTGTAGCACATTATTTCAACATTGCTCTAAGCCAGTGCTGGCCAATGGCTTAGAACTTATTGAAACAATAGAAATTTTCTCTGTGTTATCTAAGACAGTGGCTATCAGCCGCATCTGGCTACTGAGTACTTAGAAGGTAGGTAGCTCAACTGAGGAACTATATTTTTAATTTTAATTTAAATTTCATATAAATAGCTACACAAGGCTAGTGACTACCACATTACACAGCATACTATTTACATTTTTATGAGTTAAAATGTGTTAAATACTTAGGATACCAGATGGCAAATAATCAATACTTACTAGTGTTTGTTGTTGCTGTTATTATGAACATTATTTTGTGCTTAGTATGTTTTGGAAAACAAAAGGTTACATGAATTCAGATAACCATAAGATGGTGTCTTAAATATTTATTCACTCAAAGCCCTGAGAGTCTGTCAGAACTATTCATTGGAATTCATTCTCTTTACATCTACCAGTTACTTTTTAAAAAATGACTTTCAATGAATTTATGCCAATGTGAAATTTCAAGTGTTTTCATGATCTAAAGTTGGGTTAATATAAACTATAGACTCTATACACTGCTGTTTTTTTCTTCCTCCTTTTTCCTATTTTTAAAATCTCAATGGTACAAATTTGGCTTTATATCAAAGAGTCTTCAGAGGAAAAAATATGCAAACAAAAATAAATTATTTCTAAATTTCACATGAAATTAAGGAAACAGAGCATGGATGCTTAAACTGTTGTACTTACTGGGTAAGAAAAATCAGTTATATTTTATTAGTTTCATATAATTGCCATATGTATTTACAAGTCCGTACAAATGCTTGATTTAAAACACGTTAGGGTAGACATTATATAACTTGCACCTGAAGGAAAATTTAAATACTCAAGTACTCTCATTTCTATACTCTGTTGATTTTCTATCATTACACTACCATTTCTATCATTATCAAATCTGGAGCTCTGTATCAGTCACAAATTCTCTCAATATTCTTGTGAAATAGGCCAATTTCAGTTGTATAATCACTTTTATTATCTCTTGTAAAAAATTGCATTTTTTCTTATGTTTTTCATGTAGTAGCCTCCAGTTCTTTACTAAGACCATGGATGAATTTTATTTCAACGCTTTTTTAAAGAATTCTGTATGCCTAAGCAAAGATCCTGAATATAGATGAATAATAGCTGTTAGCGAAAATAAATCCAAATTCTAAAAATGCATATGTCTCACAACGCCAGAGGCCAGATTAACAAAAAAGCAACAGCTATTACTACTATTGATCTCTTTCAGTGTGAAGTTTTTCATGATCAGAAGTTTTGATGTCAATTTGAGAGTAACAATTATGTTACTATAGAGCCAGAAAAAAGCACTTAGTGGGGTTCAAAAATTAATTTGGATAAAATTTGGGATTTATTACTAGGTTTGTGAAAAAAGAAAAGAAAAATGTTTCCCTGCTGGTCTGTATTCTCACAAAAGGCAACAACATAATCGTGAAATTTACACTGTACAACTGACCTTAAACTGAGTTCAGAAATGTTCCAAATGATCATGTGGTACTGGCCCTAACTTTGTGTTCCTTTCTAACTTTCCTCTCCTCTATAGAGAACAGAGGCTGGGCAAATTACTAACCCATCAGAGCTGTCCAACCTTTTTTTATCTTTTCTGCCACACATCAGAAGTGTAAGAGTTGCCTCGGCCACAAAGTAAATACACAAACACTACCAAAAGCTGATTAGCAAAAAATAAGTCCAAGCACACTTTTCCTGACGTCCGACCACAGGACTCTACAGAAACGCGAAACGTGTCCTCACAAAATCAGCATACCCCTGCACTAGGTCGCCCACCAGACAAACATTCCTCCTACTCAGATGTTGGTTGGTGCCTACCTAATCCCACTTTAATTAAGTGCAATGTCCCTTCAGTTTCTACCCGTCTCTACCGCACAATACACTCCGCAAGTCTACAGAGCGGGTGAGGGGTGCGCAGAGCTGGGTTCGGTGCTGAAAATGGACAGCCCTCAGGGAAGCTGACCAGGCTACCAGACGAGGGGCAGGCTGAAGGGATGAAGGGGCGTGCAGACTTGGGTTCGGGAGCAGAAAATGAACAACTCTTAGGCAGAAGCTACCCAGGCTGCACGGGTTCTAGAACTGGGTTCAGGTGCAGCAAAGAACAGGGACCTGACCAGGCTGCGAGGCTCGGGCCGGATGCAGGGGTGGGTGCAGGTGTTCAAGTCCAAGGTGGCGGTTTAATAACCGCAGACAAGAACCGCTTCACCCAGCTCATCAGCTATCCAGGTCACCTCACGGTGACTTTTAGCTCATTAGAGTCATTAGCATTGTGGTTTTAAAACTTCTCAACGCTTGAAATCGCCGTGACAGATCCCGAACAACTACATAGAGCACAAAATAGGAAAGAACCGAGTTCTAGGAATTACTACCCACATTCTTAATAAAAACCACCTGTGAGCCTCGAACATTCCTCTCCTCGAAAGCCAAAAGCCTTCCTTCCAGTGCGGCTGCTCTTTTCGGGCCTACCGCCTTACTCCGGAGCGAACGTACTTTCACTTTCAAGCGTACGCATCAATAAAAACCGTTTGCCTGGCTTACCTGCAAAGCGTCCTGAAATTCCTTGCCGGGACGATAACCAAGAGCCTGAGTGAACCTCGACTGAAGACGGAAACCCCAGGGCGGACCGTGAAGTGTTTCAGCCAATCCTGGCTGCCTCGTCCCTGTGCAGTAATTGGCTCCGCAGGAGCTCCCTGTCTGTCCCAGCCAATAAGAAACGTGCTGTGCTGGAAATGCATGCTGGGAAGGAGTTTTGCCCGGGAAAAGATGACGCAGGCAGAAGGAGGTGGGGCCTTCAGGATCTCTGTGTTTATTGCAAACACATGGTGCTTATCTTGTGTACCATCATCTATCCTGCAGGACAGCTGACCTGAGGGTAGTGCCTGGAAAGTGAAACTTGTGAACAGCCACGATGTCTTTTCTGAGGTCATGAGGCGTTACAATGGCCACCAAAGAGGTGACCCACCTCCAGATTGCTGAGGTGTGGGATACTGATTGTCACACGATTTAAGATATTTAAGCAGGGGGTCTTCAGTTTCTTGTAGCTCAAGGCTTCTTGACTCGTATATTTTAGCATTGCTTTTTTTTTTTTAATCTCTGTGAAAGTATTAAATTATATTTCCAAGAGGCAAGAATGGGGTGATAATTTATCACTTATTTTTACAAAATAAAAATTTTTTTTTTTTTTTGAGACAAAGTCTTGCTGTGTCATTCAGGTTAGAGTGCAGTGGCATGATCATAACTCACTATAACCTTGAACTCCTATACTCAAGGAATCCTCCCTCCTCTCCAGTCGCTGAGACTACAGGCACACACATCATGCCCAGCTAAGTTTTTTGTTTGTTTGTTTTTTGAAATAGTGTCTCACTATGTCACCCTCAGTAGAGTGCTGGGGCATCACAGCTCACAGCAACCTCCAACTCTTTAGCTTAAGCAATTCTGTTACCTCAGCCTCCCAAGTAGCTGGGACTACAAGCGCCTGCCACAATGCCCAGCTATTTTTTATTGCAATTGTCATTGTTGTTTAGCTGGCCTGGGCTGGGTTCAAACCCTGCAGCCTGGGTGTATGTGGCTGGCACTAAGCCCCAGCGTTTTTAAAACTTTAAGGTGTTTGCCATATTGCCCTGGCTAGTCTCAAACTCTTGGCCTCAAGATGCAAAGTGCTGAGATTACAGGCATGAATGACCATGCCTGGGCAGAAATAATTTTTCTTTTGTTTATATGGATTTATATAACCATGATTTGTCCATTCCTGTTAGGTTGTGTAAGTCAGGTCACCTGTGTTTCTAAGCTGTTTGAAAAAGAACATTTTAAAACTTCTTTATATTCAAGATCAGAAGCAACCTGGTTTATTATTTTTAAAAATAACCATAGTAAAATCAAAGGAACACAAGTAGAAATTTTATTAAAATATTCGGATACACAATGAAGATAAGGTACTGATTGTTATTCCATGAAAACATTAGCTGTATTCAGTTAGAAAATTTATTCATAAGTGTTATAATTACTCCAGAATTTTGAATTTTTTCTCTTTTCACTATTGCATAAGATGTGTTTCCATCAGATTTTAGACTCTGGAATAAACTGTACATATTGGATCATATCTGTTCTTAGTGCTGCTATTTGAGAGGATGAGGCACAGTCTCCAGGTTTCTTGATGTTGTGCCATATATTGGATTTGAGAAGGAGTAGACAGAACTCTAAAGAAGAAAAATACATTTGAAAAGTTGGGATTTTAGGCATTAAAAGAAGGAAATTCTTTAAAGATCACAGAATGCACCAAGCTTCTAATGGATTTCCACTGAAGTAATGACTGGACCGTCTCTGAGTCTCCCCCAGCACCTATAGCTCACACTCCTGAACTGCTGACACAGGCCTCAGTGTGTCTCTGGGTCCTATGGACATAGGCACCACCGCCTCATCCTCACATTTGGTGAAACAGACTACCCCATGTTTTGACTTCCTCCTTCTCTGCTGCTGGTTTCACTAAATCTGATGGAATGAACATAATTATGTTAAACAAAAAAAAATTAAAAAACAATGGCTTTAAGTTGGTAGACTTGTAGTTTACAGACTATATAAGAAAAACTAGGTTGTGAGATGTTCTATAAAAGAAAAAAGATAGTTTCTTCCACAAGTAATTTTCACGTAAAAAATAAGACAGAGAAAATGCAAGGAAGAGATGAAAGAGATTTATAAGACATAGCTACCATTTGGATGCATATACCTTTTAAGGATCCTGCTTTTAAAAATTTAGTAACCACAGTAACAAAAACCCCAACATTAAAGTCTCCTGCTTACTGTATTTACAAGACAATTGGGGTAAGTTAAACATTGAATATGTGATAGCATCAATAAATAGTTAAATGTTTAGGTATGATATTGTGGTTTTTTTTGTTTTTTTTTTAAAGACAGAGTCTGACTCACCCTCAGTAGAGTGCTGTACCATCACAGCTCACAGCAACCTCCAGCTCCTGGGCTTAGGCGATTCTCTTGCCTCAGTCTCCCGAGTAGCTGGGACTACAAGAACCCGCCACAATTCCCAGCTAATTTTTTGTTGCAATTTTGGCAAGGGCCGGGTTTGAACCTGCCACCCTCAGTATATGGGGCTGGCACTCTACTCACAGAGCTACAGGTGCCACCCAGTCATATGTATATATATCTATATCTATCTATCTATATATATATATATATTTTTTTTTTTTAATCCTCATCTCTTAAAGACACAACTAAAGTCTTTCTAGTTCAACTTAAATGATATTTGGAATTTGCTTAAGAACTTTCTGATGAATTGAAGAAATGTCTTGCAGTAGAGGTAAAACAAGAAATGACCACCAGTTGATCATTCTTAAAGTTGGCTGATGGGTACATGACAATGCATTACCCTATTCTATCAGTTTCTGAACTAGAATATGAAAATTTTCTCTAAGAGTCTTTAAAATAGTGCTTTAGATAAGTCTATTTTTCTGTGATAATATCAGGGAAAGTAGACCTAGATTAATAAATACAGACTTATTTGTTTCTGAAATAACAGAAATCAAAATAGCAACAAAAGTCAGGAGATGTAACAGGATTTCTACTCCAAACATTCATAATGAAAGGAATGCTCAAGACAAATAATTTTTTTTTTTTTACCAGAACAGAAAATAAATGATATTCACTTCCAAGGTCCTCTAGAATCAATTGCTCTACCAAATACACACACAACAGAAACCATCTTGGAAGTATATTGAAAGGTGGGACTTTGATAAAAACCCCTTCCTGTGGAGTGTCATGACTAAATTTACTTTATATGCAAATGAATTCTCATACTCTCTACCTAGGAAAGGAATGAAATGTTGCTTAAAGGGTACAATGTTCCAATTATGCAGAATGCATAAGATCTGAAAATCTGACATATGGTATGTGATTATAGCAAACAATACTGTGTTGTACACTTGAACTTTACCAAAAGAATAGATCTTAAATGCTCTCACCATACACACAAAAAATCAAAGACAGTCAAAGGTTACTATGTGAGGTGATGAACATATTATCTGGATAGAGTAATCATTTTTCAATTCATATCAAAACATAATGTACACCTTAAATATATATACAATTTTAATTTGTTAATTTTATATGAAAAAAGACTTAAAAAATGGAAAGGGATGACAATGCTTTGCCTTTCCATTTTCTATACTTTTTATTATGCTAATTAAGACTAGCCCCCAGAATGCCAGAGGAAGATTTGATGCATTTTAACTTATCTTTTTCCTTTTCTAAGTTAACAGATAATGGCCCTTACCATCCACTGCAAATTTAAAGAGAACAAAGAACTCCATCCTTCCTCTTGTTTTTGAGAATAAAATATAAGGAAAATTCAATGACTCCTTACTGTGAGGAGCTGACTAATACTCTGTGGGTTAAACTGATATTTTCCAGATTTGTGCTGTCTTTGACTATGAACAGTGACCACAAAGCCATTTGACAGTGAACTGATTTCACAAGCAGATTGAAACTGTCCTGAAATGGAAAATTCTCATGGCATATTTGTAGAGGTTGAAACTCCTTTCTACTAGCAAATGCAATAACTCCACTGAAACATTTCTTTTAAACGTTATGTAGAAACATTTCAGACAACACTGGTTCGCGTGTGTGTGTGAGTGTGTGTGTACTTGTGTAAAACAATAAAACTATCCTTGCCACTCACCTCTGTTTTCTCTGGGTCACTCCAATTCCCATAGATGGGATTGACAAATGCACAGTTACCACTTTGTTCAGTTTTCCTGAAAGCACACACGGCCACCAAAAAAAAAAGTGAAAAGTAAGATTTAAATGTACCCTTAAGGGACACATTGTTTAGCCTACATACTTATTTTCTTGAATGTATTACCATCGTGTTTTTCTCTTTTTTTGTAGGATACCAAGGCAGCTACATTCTTAAAAGCAAATGTAACGTGAATTCTAATTAGTTAGATGAAAAAAAACTCAGACCAGTAAAAGAAGTGGCAAAAGTTAGCCTTAGTATGGATTTCTCAAAATCTTACTAGAATGATACAAATGGCCTAACATCAGAACAATGTCATATGAAGCAGAATTAGTTATAAAGAAAGATCATCTTGAAGTTTTAAACTGCAGAAGCACCAAATCACTATACGCTCAAGACCATTCTCCATGGCAGTGTCTGTTTTAAAGATCTGTAGCACATGAATCATAGTCTTTAACCTTTTCATCAGAAAATTTAA